>JASFAX010002035.1:0-47703 GCA_030737875.1 Allium sativum
GGGGAAGATATGTGACTTAGGTGTAGAAATTAAAATCTATAATAAGATTTGAGGACTATTAAGTGAGAATACACCTAAATAGGGATTTTTGGATATATGGCATGCATTGTAATATTTGGCATAATTTATAGATGAATCTGCTGTACAATGCTAGTTTAACCAAAATGGGAACATATGTTATATGGTAAATTATGTCCATATTATGTGTTATGTAAATTTATGCAAATATGGGGTACATGATCATATTGTGAATCATGATAATTATTTAGGCCTAATTTATGATTAAGCAAGGCATGTAAAAAGAACCTTTAGAAATATTAAATCTGCAAATTCTGTCATCTGCTAAGTCTGCTGAAAATGCCCAATCTGCTAAACTAAATCTGTTGAGATGCCTAAACTGCTAAATCTGTTGAGATGCCTAAACTGCTAAATCTGTTGAGATGCCTAATCTGTTATCTGCTAAATCTGCTAGTTAGCTTAATCTGCTAAATCCGTTAAGTCGCCTAATCTGCAATATTTGTTATCTGCTATATCTGTGGATTTGATATAATTAGTCCGTTATTGACATAATCTGAATTGGCTATAGTTATGAATAATTGACATGTATATTAAGCACGGGCATAAATGGTAAATTATTAATTAATTGGCCGCAAAGATGAACATGGCTAACTCGAGGTTAGAATGAGTTTGCGGTGTAATCCTGCCCGAACCGCCCGGCACATCCAGTGGCCGCAAACAATAGGTTCTAATGTGAGAAGTTAGTCATAATATGCTTAGACACAAGGTTAGGTCTGGCTTATGGCAGAAGTCTGCCCGGAACCGCCGGGCCCATCCAGCGGCCACAAGCTAGCGACCTAATGTGAGAGGTCTGTGCATTAATAATTAATTAATGCAAATCTGAGATAAAAATGATGTCCAAAATGTGTTGGGTGGATAGGGTTAAACCAACTGGACTAATATATATAATAAACCCGTTCATGAATCTATAGGCCCAATACAAAGTTAGACAAATCTGAAATTCTGTTAAATCTGTACATCTGATCCGTTAGTCTGAAAACTTGTTGATTTGATTTTTTGATCTGTGAACTAGTAAATCTGATCTCTGTATGTCTGAAATTGTAAACAAGTTAATCTGAAATTTGTTAGTCTGGGGACACAAGGTTAGGAGGGAATTTACTTGTGTCATCTGTTGTTTGGGACCCATATTAGTCAGTAACCCTTTCTGGTATCAAAACTTTGACCCAACAGTAGGTAGGGTCCGGGCACGCTTACTGAACTAATTATAAGCGGTTCATTCTGATAATGGCGAGGGGTGTTGATGGTGCGTTCCAACCGGGTCATGTGCGTGCATGGATCCCGGTCTGCCTCTGAGGATGTAAGAAGCCGTGACATCTGTAAATAGGTCTGTGACAATTGGTTGTCACTTTAGAGAGTGATACACCCTACTGTGGGGCCGACACAGGGTATTTATGTATTAGGGAGCCGATCGCTTGGGGTAGGGTTTTAGGGTACACTTAGTTCTGTCTGTTTCTGTTGGTACCGTCTGTTTCTGTTGGGTGGTAACACCTGTCTGTTTCTGCATGGTACCATCTGTTGGGGTGGTAAAGGCCCATTACTAGTGTACACCTAATTCTACATTCTGTTTCCATAGGGATTAATCTGTTTCTGCTTCTGTCTGTTTCTATTCGGGTGGTAAAGGCCCATTACTAGGTAAAGGCCCATTACTAGCACTCTCTTCTGTGGAAATTATTCTGTACCCGTTTCTGTTTCAGTTTAGACATTAGGGTGACACCTAATTCTGTTATACTAGTATTAGTGCAGAGAAGTGTAAAGAAATAGCTTATGTCATTTTGTTCTTCTGTAATATCCGCTACACATGTTACTGTTATCTCTCATCCAGTTTTACTTTCATGTCATGTTATTATTATCTGTTCATAACTGAAAATCACTAGACTTGCCAGACTTTTTGTCTGACCCTTGTTGTTTCGCCTCCTTTCTTCCGTTCCCCCCCAGGTTTTGTAGAAGGGAGTACTCTATCCTGATCCAGATTTCTTCCTCTTGAAGTGCTTAAAGTATGGCTTGTCTTCTTCTGTGGGGATTATGATTTTAAACTATGCATTCTGAAGGCTTTTGTACGAGACTGATATTTTGTACTTGAATTCTGATATTGTGATTTGAAAGGATGTAACAAAGCTTATTTCGGTTTCTATTGTAATAAAGTTATAAAATTTTCAAGTACTGTTTTATCTGTCTTGTAAGTTTCTGTTCTGTTTACTAAAATGCTCCACCAAAGTTAAGGCATTCCCTTTGTGAGTGACCTTAACGGAGGTGGGGTGTTACAATAATTAATTTAAATAATCCTATTTATTTTGATTAATATTAAATAAATAATAATCAATTTCAATACTATCTTATTTTAATTGTTTCTTAAAAACAATTAATCTCAGTTATTAATCGTTACATTAATCCCTGCTCATTTACTTATTAATCTTAATAATTTGTTTCATAAAACCATTTAATATTGATTAAATGATAAATATAAATATTTATTTCCTTTTATAAACTTCCATTCAAAATAATAAATTTAAATTCTATCTTTAGTTATAAAATAAATTTTATTACTTCATTTCTATCAATTCACCTGACGCTAAATCAATCTTATAAAACGATGCATATTTATAGGCAATTCTCTCTATCCATTTACCAACCAATACTTCTCGTTGGTTAATAACAAAATAACGTTGAATTTGGATTCAACAATTAATAATCAAATCAATCATCCAATCAGATTGGTTAAATAGTTCATGTAATATAACATGAAAATAACCAATAAATCTGAGGATTCTAGTTGGATCCCTCCAACTTGATTTTCCCTATATCCAAATAGGTTTTCCATAAACAAAACAATCCGTTCAATATGATAATATATTGTTTGATATAATAGACATGAATAATTTATTCAACTGATAATGGTCAATTAATAATAACAATTCAAGCATACAATTTAATATAATACGTTTATATTATTATAAACGTAACCAACAAGATAAGTTACCTCAATTGGAAATCATCGTTAAAATAACGATTGGTTTCGATTGAGTTAAACGAACGTTCAGTTTAATTAGTTATATAAAAATATTCAGTATATATTTAAACAATCATCAAATCATTTAACAACTAGCAAACATAGTACATAAATATTTAACCATACTTATATAAAATATAGTGGAAGTTAGGTTAAAGCGCTTCTTTTTGTAGGATAATAAGTTTTAAGGACAACACTTTTTAATAATAAGCTTTAAGGACAATTCTGCATGAAAAGGATAAAAGAGGTTATATAGGAAAATGATAAAAGCAATTATCTTTATGTTTGTGTAACGTAAAAAGATAACCACTTTTATCTTTTTCATGCAGAATTGTCTTTAAAACTAAATTTTCAGAATGTTGTCCTTAAAACTTATTACCCTGAACAAATAAGCCCTTTAAGTGAAAATCTACTAAAATATAAGTAGGACAACTAAGTGAGTTATACTCACATTGGTTTAATCCATTGATTAAAATGCTTGTTTTAATTAAATTAAACTAGCATTTGATTTAATTAAAAATTTTCACTACTTCTTGTACTGACCAAAATAGCTTCATCTCGTAGCCTCCGACCATACAGATCCAACGTGACCAACGGTTCAAAAATCTAATAATATAGGTTCAAGATATGAAAATAGCAACATTTTAAAACAATTAATTTTAATTTAAACTTTATTTTTAATTTCAAATGGTCCTTACCCTTCCATTGTCGGCCCATACAACTACACCCGTTCGCATTACAGTCCTTCTTCCCTATCTATTTTTTCCGAAGCTCCACTTGACTCCTCTCATGCATGTTTATATGTGACACCATGTAATTCTTCATGAATCAAAAAATAACAACACCGGTCAATCTCCCTTCCAATGCTCGACTAGCCCACGCCCTCATCTCCCCTTCGGGTGCACCCTTCCACGATCTGACATAAAACGCTTCCACCCAGATGAGACAATTTTTTTTATGGATTTTGGAAAAAACACACCAATGTGTGCCCCTATCTCTTTGGACCACTCACTCATTCATGAATACGTGCATCAATCATTAAGTTGCTAGATAAATCTGAACCTGGTTCATGCCATTCACAGTGAAGATTTGAAACCCAAGCATTTGAGATGGAGAACATGACAAGATGGAATTTTGGGGTTTGTTGCAGCATGTTTTGTGATTTTAGGTTGTGCATTCGCATTGAAATAATTTTTCAAAGGTGGATTAACATTAATTTGCTTACTGTATTTCAATGTCTAAAAGGTGGAAATGAACAAATGCTTCCCTATATTTATAATGTTAGAAGCCTTGGCCATCACAGTTTTAAGTTTGGGACACACGACATTTATACTGTAGGTAGTAGGGTAGCTAGTTGTGTTCTTTCAATATCCGTGTGACTTGCTTTGGCATATCCGGGTGTGTGTCCATCCATTGTTAATAGCTGGGTGCAAAGAATTTTAAGGCGGGTTACGGGTAGATTCACCACTGGGGAAGGTTGGCATAGTACACGTGGTTGTTTTTTTTAATATATAGGAGACATAGTAGGCTTGTGCGAAGAGAAGAGTATGAGTGGAGATAGTTTTTTAACTAGAAGATAGGCTTGTCTTACTTCACAAAGCAGTACATGTGCATGAGAGTTTTCCTTGGGGTTAGGTATTATGTTTTAAAATTTCTTAGTAATGAAGCAATGTTTTTTATAGCTTTAGGCATGAGCAAATGGGGGTTGATCAATTATTTTAAAGTTTTATTTTAGCTTAGGGTAGAAGCTTCAATTTTGATTTTAATACATTTAATAAATTCTTCTCTATTTAACGTCGAATGTTAAATATATGCTCCATCACACAACAACTCCATACACTACGGAAACAGCTAACTGCTATGCCTTGTCGTTCTGGATCCAATGAAATTAATTTCATTTAAAACCGACTCTGTTTGCATAAAGACGTTACTTTAAATTCTTATTTATTTATCGTTTCACGTCTAAATATCAGACGCTCACAAAATAACTCTGATTGGCTCCAAATTGGAAATCTAATAATAATTAGCTATATGTATTCCAAAAAAATTTGTTTCATCGAAAATGGAGGTTGTTTGAAAAATTTCTGTTTATACGGCTTATATAATATCGAAAAATATAAATTATTTCAAAACAAATAAATTAAATAATAGTAGATTAGCATTGTCGTATATAAATTCAAATGAAATAATATACAACTCCAAATATAAATTAATATGGAATTATATTTCAACATCAATATTTTCGAGTTAAACGATATTCGAATTTTATATAAATTCCTTTATAATTAATTCATTAAATAAATGTTAGCGTTTATAAACGATTCTATAACGATTATTTTAAATTTCGATTTGGGCATAACTTACAATATATAAGATGAAATCTCAATTTTCCTCTTTCATTAGAAAATTACAACCAAATTGATTCAAATGTTTCTTTTTTTCACAGAGTTTTGACTTAAAACATATTTTGTACATTAAATTGAAGTTCAAAAATCAATATTACTAAATACCGCGACATTACGAGTTTGTTTATAAATTAAATATTAATTTAAACATTCAATCGTCGTTTAATAAACGAATTATATATTAAAAATCCATAAATATTCTTAATATGATATTTAAAATAGATTTAAATATTCAAATTCAAATGGCCGAAAAATCCGAGTCGTTACATTCTTCCTACTTTAATAGAATTTCGTCTTCGAATTTACTAAGAAGAATGCACCATACCCAATTATTTTGACAATTATTTTAAGTTTATTATCAAAAATATTCTAAACCTTAAAATTTTATGAAAAATTCACCAGCATTTCCCTTGCACGGCTCGATCGAAACAACTACAACTCTCCTTTCTAGGCCTAACAATGATCAAAAGAAAACAAAGCCAAGCGGCTACCTAATTCAGGGGTATAAAATCAATCATTCAATTAATAATACAAAGGTTTACCTATTTGTTGGGTAACCGATGCTCTAATAACGAAGCAAATCAACTAACAGTCCTCCTTCTTCCAACCTGCACAAACTCAATCTATAATGCAAGTAACAATTTAAAGGTTAAATTATTTAGTTTTATTTCATATGTAATTCTATTTAAATTCATTATACTGAAATTTATTTTCTTAATTAGCTTCTAATTCATGTAGTTGTTGATGAATTCAATTAATCTGGCATCACACAAACAAAGAATTCACTATCAACATAACCAAGTCATTCCATATTTAACTTACCCCTAAGTTAAATTATGATTCATTTAATTCTGTATTAAAATTCTTATTCATAAATTCTATATGTGAAATTTCTTCTAGTTATATTAAACCATTTAAATTTGCAGTCCAACTTGAATTCCATTCAAAATAATCAACAAACTAATTATCTTAATATTTTGATAAAATTATTACTTTTCTATACAAAAATATAATATGGGTAAAATTATTTCATTTACCCTCTTTATAAAAAAATATTACATCAATTGCCAGTTCAACTTGAACCAATCAAACAACACAATACAAAACATTTTTATATAAAATCTACAAATGCGCTCTCTCATATATACACTCAAACTCAATCCAGAGTGTTACTAACGCTGTTTATATCGAGTTATGCCGTAGAGCCAAGGTTATTACTAAACCATTAGCTTTGATACCAACTGTACCGACCTAGGAAAATCGACACACAAATTTCGACATCAATATACCCCGTGTCCAAACTCAAGTATCGAAAACCCAGAAAGCTAAAAGAACGAACATTAGAGGGTGAGGAAATGATAAGAAATAAAAATTAGAATAGAAGAAAAGAATAAGAATAACAACACAACAAAATCAGAGCCTCACATTATAGCAAAACAAAATATAATATAGAAATAAATCTTTATTGAGAGCTTGAAATAATACTTATAATCATAAGAGTACATCAACACATCTGGACAGTCATAATAATCAGCCCTCATATATAACACACAGCGGAATAAATACTACATATCATACGTCTGGACTTCTCCAGCTCATCTCTGTGCTTCACAGCATCTAATAGCCTAAACCTATAAAACTCGGTCTGACCCAAACATTGCGAACGCCATGGATCAGTCTGGTGAACCAATATGAAAAAACTCGCTAAGTTCATAGGTATCATCCTACTTGATTTTAAAGTAAAAATATTTTCAAAAGAAAAGAATAATCGTAAGACCAAATCCAAACATAAATACAGATGGTAATTACCTTACGATAAATATAAACATTTGAAATCATATCTGTTCTGATATTATAATAGTGTTAAAATCATATAAATAAACATCAAGTAGAACGCTTGCATCTCACGCTCTACATACATAGTCTATAATAAAAGTCATGGGAACTTATCGGAGAATGGATTTCCAACTACGGCAAGGTATGGATCCACCTTTCGGCAGTGTAGCTCTAGAGGAAATACACTAGGATTTAACAAGAACATCTTGCAACCCTAGTTAAACATTATTGACCATTCATTTGACTTGAATGTTCCAAATATATTATCTCCTTACGGTTAGTCAACTACCACATTTCCCAGGAGATACGGAAACAAAATAAAGAACAAATGAGTTTTCTCCAGATGTTGACAATACAAACTAATGGAAGTGAGCCACATAGCCAGGTGACCTACCCGATTTTGTACCGTTTTCTAGTTGAAGAGGCTTGAGGTTATAATTACCTTTTAGAACATCTGACCCCCATTCACTTTGAATGCGACATCATCAGATCTGCTTGAAAATGACTAATTTACATCCAAAAAAATACCTTGGGTGTTAAGCGAAAGAAGTTTCCTTCTTTGCCACCAACCTTGGTATGTTTGAAGAAATCAACATACGTGACCCCTTTTGAGATACTCTATCAGACATCCATCTATACAAGTTTTCCTAGTATTGGACAAACCAAAGGCACTCTCCAACTGCATCCTATGAATCACCCTGTGGAATAGTATCGAGTAGTCCTTGCAATTTGTAGATTTCATTCACGAAAGAATCATTAAAATATCTCTAGGGATCAACTAGAGAAATTCAACAATAGTTCCTCCGCTCATGAAGATTTACGACCTTCAATTGCTCCATCTTGATCAACATCTGATATCTTCTTCGCTTAGGTATTCATTCGAAATGGTTTTTGAATATGAATTTGATCCTGATCTTTCCGTACCAACAATCTTATAGGCCAGATTTTGATAGTCATTTATTTAACTATCAAAATAAACAATCATGAAAATAAAATGAATGCACTGGATTATTACATAGCATCACTTGACCTTTTAAATTTTCCATTTCGTTAATAAAAACCTTTGAATCTTCTAATATTTGGAATATTGCTTGTTTACTCCTTATTTCAAAATAATAGTATACTCAAATGTTTCTGTTTGACTTATAAAACTTTTTGAACTATAGTATAGAATACCATACTCCCTCTTTGGAAACCTTATATCAATCTTAATCACATTAACTTAAGTATTAAGTAAATTATTATTTGAAATCTTTTATATTAACTTAAATAATCTTGTATACATTATATACAAGCCTTCATTCTATTATAAATAGAACCTTTTAATAAACTTCTTATAAGTTTATATCAAGCCCATTTTATTTATACCTCGATAAAACTTTATATCTAATATAATATAGCGAATTTAAATTGCATATTTATAACTTAATTTGCCTAACCACTTCAATTCAGATTTAGGTTTCAGTTTTGATTTCCATTTCATACCTACATCCCTCCCTAACCGTAAATCAATAAGAAAATAATTCCCTGAATATCAACAAAGAAGGCCGAAACAAACATCTGATCAACAATTAGAAAATCATTTAACTCAACCGATCTCTATATAGGTTCAAATTATTTAATTTCATATCATGGACTTTTATCCCATTCATAGACTATTTCTAACACTCATTCCAATAATATACTCAATAAAACTTGGGTTTCACAATTTCATCAATTATTAGATTTTATAAAATCCAATAAAATAAAATCTCAGTAAGAACTTAAATTTAATCTTAACTTTTATTATTACTTATATAAACTTGCTTAAAAATATCATTTAACTATAAATATTGCCTTATGGTTTCATAAACCATCATTAATGAATTTTAATTACTTTGATAATTTTTAAATAATAAACTTAACATTATTAAAAATAAAAAAGGTTTTCTTCATCATTAAAATTCCTATTAAATTAACAAACAAATTTAAAAGTTAATTCTAGTTAAACGGTTGACTTAATAAACTCAAAAACATGATTAACTTGCTAATCAATTCCCATTAGTTCCTTATTTAAATTAATTAATCATATAATTAATTTAAATAATCCCATTTACTTTGATTATTATTAAATAAATAATAATCAATTTCAATACAATCCCATTTTAATTGTTTCTTAAAACAATTAATCTCGGTTATTAATCGTAACGTTAATCCCTGCTCATTTACTTATCAATCTTATTAATCTTAATAATTTGTTTCATAAAACTATTTAATTATTACTTAAATAATAAATATAAATATTTATTTTCTTTTGCAAACTTCCATTCAAGTTATTGGATTTCAAATTCTATTTTTAGTTATAAAATAAATTTTATAATTTCATTTCTATCAATTCACCTGATGGTAAATCCATCTTATAAAATGATGTATATTTATAAGCCATCCGCTATCCATTTCTCAACCAATACTTCCTGATGGTTAATAACAAAATAACGTTGAATTTGCATTCAACAATAAATAATAAAATCAATCATCCAATTATATTGGTTAAACAGTTCATGTAATATAACATGAAAATAATGAATAAATTTGAGGAATCCAGTTAGATCCCTCCAACCTATTTTTCTCTGCATCCAAATAGGTTACCTTAAATAAAACAATCCATTCAATACGATAATATATTATCTACTATAATAAACATGAATATTCAGTTCAACTGATACCGGTCGACTAATAATAACAATTCAAGTGTACAATTTAATCTAATATGTTTATATTACTATAAACGTAACCACCAAGGTAAGTTACCTCAATTGGATATAATCGTTATAATAATGATTGCTTTCGATTAAATTAAACCAACATTTGATTTAATAAGTTATATAAAAATATTCAGTAAATATTCAAACAATCATCAAATCATTCAACAACTAGCAAACATAGCACACAAATATTTAACCCGACTTATATAAAATATAAGTGGGACGACTAAGTGAGTTCTACTCACCTTGGTTTAATTCATTGATTAAAACGCTTGTTTTGATTAAATTCAGCAAGCGTTTGATTTAATTAAAAATTCCCGTTGCATCCTGTGATGACCAAACTAGCGCCGTCTCGTAGCCTCCCACCCCACGGTTCCAACATGACCAACGGTTCGAAAATCTGATAATGTACTTGCAAGTTAGGATAATAACAAGATTTTAAAACAAATAATTTTAATTTAAACTTTATTTTTAATTTTAAATAGGCCTTACCCTTCCATATCGGCCCACGCCACTACACCCGTTTGCATTACAGTCCTTCTTCCCTATCTATTTCTTCCTGAAGCTCCACTCGACTCCTCCCGTGCACATTTATGTGTGACACCACGTACTGCTTCATGAATCACGAAAATAACAACTCCAGTCAATCTCCCTTCCATTGCTCGACTCGCCCACGCCCTCATCTCCACTTTATGTGCACCCATCCACGATCTGACATGAAACGCTTCTACCTAGGTGCGATAATAATTGCTAGAGATTTTGGAAAAAACTCACCAATGCGTGCGCCTCGCTCTTCTTATCACTCCTCTATTAATGAATATGTGTATCGAAAATTAAGTTGCGAGATATATCTAAACATGATTCATGCCATTTACGGTGAAGTTTTGAAACCCAAGTTTTTGAGACGACGAATTTGGTGAGATGGAATTTTAGGGTTCATTGTAGCATGTTTTCCTATTTTAGGTTGTGCATTCGCATTGAAATAATTTCTCAAAGGTGGACTACCATTATTTTTCGTTTGTATTACAATGTATAGAAGGAGGAAGTAGACCAAAGCTACCCTATGTTTATAGTGAAGAAGCGTTGGCTAGCACGATTTTAAGTTTAGGACGCACGGCATTTATACTGTAGGTAGTAAGGTAGAAAGGTAGATTACTGTGTTCTTTCAATAGTTGTGTGACTTGCTTTAGCATATGCTTGTGTGTCTTTCCATTCTTAATGGTTGGATGCTAAGAATTTTAGGTAGGCTACATGTATATTTCGTAGTTGGGGAAGGTTGGTATAGTCTGCATGGCTATTTTATATATATATTAGAGATAGAGTAGGATTGTTTAGAGAGAAGAGTAGGAGAAGAGATAGTTTTTCAGCAAGAAGATAGGCTTGTCTTAGTTAACAAAGCAATACATGTGCGTGACTATTTTCCTTAGGGTAAGGTAGTACGTTTTAAATTTTCTTAGTAATGAAGCAATGTTTTGTATAGTATTAGGCATGAGAAAATGTGGGTTGATCAATTATTTTGAACTTTTATTTTAGCTTAGGGTAGAAGCTTCAATTTTTATTTTAATATGGCTAATAAATTCATCACTACTTAACGTCGATCATTAAATATATGCTTTGATACACACTAACTCCAAACATAATGAAAACAAACACACTGTTATGTCTTGCCATTCCGGATCTAATGAAATTAATTTCGTTGATAATCGACTCTGTTTGCAGAAAGACATTATTTTAAATTCCTATTTAGCGATTCACGTCTAAATATCGCATGCTCACAAAATAACTCTGATTGGCTGCAAGTTGAAAATCTAACAATAATTAGCTATATGTAGTCCAATAAAATTTGTTTCGTATAAAACATATGTTGTTTGAACAATAGCTATTTATAAGGCTTATATAAAATCGAAAAACATAAATTATTTTCAAATAAATAAATTAAATAATAATACATTATCGTTGTCGTATATATTCAAATAAAATAATATACAGACCCAAATATAAATCAGTATGGATATAACTCAACATCAATAATTTCGAGTTAAACGATATTCAAATTATATAGAAATTCCTTTATAATTTATTAAATAATCTTTATCATTTATAAACAATTCCATAGCGACTATTTTAAATTTTGATTTGGACATAACTTACAATATATAAGATAAAATCTCAAATTTTCTCTTTCATTAGAAACTTACAATCAAATAGATTCGAACATTTCTTGTTTCACAGAATGCCGACTTAAAACGAATATTAATTTGAAGTTCAAAAATTAGTATAACGAACTACTACGACGTTACGAGTTAGTTTATAAATTAGATATAAATTTAAATGTTTAATAAATGAATTATATATTAAAAGTCCATGTACTCCGAATATGATATTTAAAATAGATTTTAATATTAAAATTCAAATGGCCGAAAAATCCAGGTCATTACAGCCACTCCCTCCCGTTGCCTTCCATATCTGCATCACCACCCCTCTCCACCTTTCTATGGATGCCACCACCTCCAAACACCTTAAAACCTTTTAAAACACTTAAAGGCCTCACCTTTACATCCCTTAACCCCAAAATAACCAACCTGTACATCCCACACCCCAAAACTGCCTCCACATAGACCCCACGCCCCTAGGCGTCAACTCTCTTCCTCCAATGATTAGACCTTTCTTCTCCAAAACCAATATATACCCATATATATATATATATATATATATATATATATATATATATTCAAATACATCCATAAAAGCCATACGCATCAAAGCCCAATCCGTTTAAAATCTGAAAATACACGATAATGCTAGACGGATGTCGGATTGGACATGGATAGTAGAGGAGTCCTACATTCGAAGTTAGGAGGAGTGGATGATTCGATGAGAAACTACGTACTTAAAAGGTTAAGTAGTATAGGGTTATTAATATTAAATCACATGTGGGTTTAATAATGATTAGGGAAATAAAGATCTGGTTTTTAAGTGATAAACGTATGACACTTAAGTAAGTAACAGTGTATGACGATGATTGTGTGGATAATTTATGTTGATTGTGGATACAATCCTTATCGGGTTGATTGAATACTATATTAAATAATAATGGGTTAATGGATATTACCTTCCTAGTTAATAGCATCTTGGTTGGTTCTATAATGGTTGATTATGATGTGGTACATGTTACTGAAATTAATTTTACCAAAAAAGTTAGATTGTTGGGTTAACGGTTAAGTCTCCCTTCAATAAGGTAATTTAATTGAATATTTTATTAAATAAATAATAAGTGAAAAATAAAAGTTCAAATTTAATATCCGAATTTTGATGGAAAACAATTTAAAGTCAGTATGATAAACATTTGCGAAAGAAACAAAATTTATTTGAAATAGTTTTCAAGTAATTAAGGGCATGTTCAAATTTTAAATTAAAAACGATTAGTAACTTTAAAAAGTGAAGTTTGTTTTGGGTATATAAGAAATGTTTGAACTAGATTTTCTTTTCCAAACTATCTTCTTTATTTTTATAACGGACTTCAGCAAAGTTTGGAATTCAAAAGATGAAGTTTGAAAAACAATATTATTTTATTGATTTAAATAATATTATGATATTTAAATAATTGAATATTTGAATTTGAAGTTGAATATTGGAAACACAGTTTCCGAAAATAATTATATATACATATATAATAATGTATTTATCTCATTTGTAATAGATTCAATTTTTATGCCTATGCCTATCAGATCTGGTAATTAAATTTTGGTAATTAGATTGACACCCATTAGATCTGGTTATAAAAAAGTCTTAAAACTTGTGAATTGTACATTGTGGCTATACATAAAATGTATTGTAGGATTTCTTAAACTTGTTAACACCTATTCCTGCAGTTATGTCATGAAATATATTGCAATTATGTTATAGAATGTATTGTAGACATTGCGTAACACTGTAGATCTGGAAATTAGTTTCATTAAACACCCATTAGATGTAGTTGCATTCCATATCTTTAGTTTAGTGTTGAAAAATTAAATATGTGAATTTGAGTAAAAAGATGAAATTGCTAAATTGTGTGAATTTGGAAAGATATGATTGTTAAATTATGTGACTGTAATTATATCTGTTTGTGTTCAATATTGTTGGATTTTGCTTAATTATTGTAAATACATCATTTTCTTCTTTTCGAACAAAAAGATGTCATTTTGAATCCACAAGAGGTATGATGAAAAGATCTTAAAAGGAAAAGTGGTGCAAATGTACATATAAATATAAAAATAAATATTTTTGTGTAGTTTTCATCAACTATTCTAAAATTATGTATAAACATATATATATTTCTTGTGAATTTGAGTTGTGTCTATTCCAGAAATTTGGCATAAGTTACAATAATGATTGCTAACGGTCTTTTTGGAAGATCGGAAAACTTTTGGCAAGATTGAATGTAAAAAGGAATATTTGGTTATTCATTAGACCATATCATTTAAATAAAAATTAATAATAATAATAAAAGATAACTACGTTGACCATACGAAAACATAAAATATAAATATATAATATCCGTCCAAATCAGCGTAAAACTGTAAAAGATACATATAGTATTGAATGTTTGAATGGTATTCATTTGTGGAATTGTTGAGACGATCCCAAAACCCTGTACGACGGTGTTAAGGATAATCATTGGAATATAACACATTAATCATCATTAGCAGAATACAGATAATAGCATAAACTAGAAATAGAGTAATTTACACACACATATGACAGCGGAATCATATAAATATGACCGAATCAGAGAGCATAGTGCAAGATACTACTTAGTGCATAATAATACATAATCAGTCTACATCGCCTGTGGCGGAATCATATAAATAAAGAGCACATAAACTAAACATCAGTTTACATCGCCTGTGGCAGAATCCTAATACATATATAGTCAAGGCGGAAAGAATCATAGTCATCACAATGTAGTCAAGCCTCGCCATGAGCTCAAAAGTGCACCCCTATTGCGGTGCCAAGCCAAAATATGTCAGCCACCTGTAACTAGGCTGCCCATGTGAAAATAAGGGCACCCGAGTTTGCAAGGTGAAACAAACTACGAGTCAGTCGTGGGACTGGTATGAGAAATCTACTTAACTTATTAAACAATGATAATAAGACAAATCAAAGGTCCACGCCACTTTCGTGTAACGGGTTTACTCCAATGAGTGCTAGTGCATGAAATATAGTAAATGATTAAATCATCGCAATGCTTTTTACAAAAATGAAGCCATTATAAGACTCAGGTTCTATCACACAATGCAACGCAAGCCGGAGGATAGAGTTTTACCTTATAATGGACAAAAATGCTTCATACGTATAAAACAAAAGTGTTTGATATTATTACTAGTGTATATATGTTTTCAAAAGCAAATTCAATCATAAATATCAATCCTAGGCGGCATAGCTACCATCTACTATGTCACCATACTAGTAATACAATCACATCCGCAATTTCGTATTGGAAATTGGATTCCATCATGAGTCAAGGCAAGGGGCAATCTCCTCTCCGTTCGAGACACTCTAGCAAATGTCCCAGGACCGCACACAGCAATCCCTGGATCATTAGGGCCGGTCCTCTCTTACTTTTGAGGATTAGTTATACCTAAACACACGTTTCCCGGTCCTTACAGACCTATAATCGAGGCGCCTTGCATTCCAACAACCACATAGGTGAAAAGTAGATATAAATGTCAGGGCTGGTAGGTCACTGACACCACCATAGCTAGAAAGAAACGTCGTGCTCTCCCTGCAGTCACTATCCCATTTTTGACTCATACCGAGGTGTGAGGCTCGCGAATCCACGTTATACACAAAGCAACGTCACACAGACCATGCTTTGATCATCAACCACAAGACTTTGCTTTGCAACAGAAGCCTTGACCATATGCCACTTAGGCGTGCTACGCAGGCATTTCACTCCACGTGACTGATTTCTATCGATATGTAACCTCTGAGCTCGTACGTCTCAGAGAAGGGCGTTAAGCAAGAGAATAAATTCTCCGCCGCCAAACAGATATATATTTAATAGAGATCAATCAGCACAGAACAAAATCCAATGTCAGACACACAGTCCATTTACAAGTTCGCTCTGGGTTTGAACGAAGTCGGAGGAACCATATTCCTCGCATATCCGCACAATCGACAATACGTCCGGACGGCTACCACTTCAGCTCCTTCAAGGTAGCTACTCCAATCATGAGCCTCATTAGCGCCCATCCATCCAATGTGAAGATTGTCGGTCTTGAACCGTCTTCAACTCTTTGACTTCTCACCGTCGATCGATTATTTGAAATGAGAATGAACTCGGCCTTTTGAAATAATCCACGTATATTTAGATTTTTAAATCAATTCTTCACATGGTTAAATTATTCAACATTCACATTTCAGTTCCTTAGTATAATTTTCATGTTAAACACATTCAACCATCACATATCAAGAAAACCAAGAAAAATCGGTTTATTTCCATTCTATATCGCCTATACTATTTTATAACGATATATCACCATTTTTATTTATTTAAAAACGGCCATATTTAATTAAATGACGTTTCAGGTCAAGCCGAGGCACTGACGCTGTTTTTCACTAAATTTGTTTTACACCTATCTGAAAATCTAACCATTGGATCATCACAAAGATTATATCACTAGAAAGATCTTTTCAAAACGAATCCAATGGTTTCAATTTTGGGAAAATCTGACGGTCGGATCCCCCGCACTAGTCGTTTGAAGTTACGATTTCAAATTATGAATTGCAGCGTCGTTATTCGATTTAATTTAATTATATTTATATTTATATATAAATATAATCGATTCTGGCGTTGTTTTTCTTCAGATTTTAATTAAACATTCCAGACAATCCAACCTTTGGATCTTTAAAAAGTTGGTCCCGTTGGAAAGATATTTCCAAGGCGAACCCATCGGTTGCAGTTTCGCGAAAATCCAATGGTCGGATCTCCCGCACTAATCGTTTGAAATCACGGTTTCAAAACACGAACTGCACGGCCACGATTCGTTTTAATTATATATATATATATATATATATATATATATATATATAGTTCATTCGACGATTTCAATATAGTTTTCACTTCAAATATTTCACTAACGCCTTTAAATTTTGGAAAATTTCGCTATAACCTCCTTTGTATGGGAAGAGCTGGGAAAATTCCCAAATAGCCACACGGGCGTCTCATCTCAAAAAGAAAAAGAAAAAGCCAAGCGGCTAGCAAATAGGCTCATAAAATCATCACCCAAGCAAAACAGTAAACATGTACCTATTTGTCGGGCACACAATTTTATTCCTCTTCTCTAGCCTCTTTGCTATCACCTGTTCAATAAATATGCATGTGCATATTTGCAATTTTCATCACTTATCATTTTCCATTCAATTTCATTTTGATTCAGTTTGGTTTAAATTCACCATTCATTCTAATGTTGCATACGTAAGCAAAAATCATATCATTAGCTAATTAATGAATATTTCGACTCATGCATATTTATTCGAACAAGTGGTTTTTAACACTTCACGTTTCATTTAAAAATGATTCTTTTGGCGAACTAAAATATATTTCAATACATGACTATTTTATTTAGTTTCTATACATGTTAAAAATAATATTCATAGCAAACAAATATTTATTTCAACACTCGTATATTTTTTTTAGCGAATCACATACATGATAAAAAATGGTATTTTTATCATCTAAAAGATTTATTCAACACATGTATGTTTTTAACACCTCATATCTTCAATAAAAATGTAATTTTTTTTGTTCGATCTTTTTATTCAACACCTGAACCTTTTCTACACACGCACTTCTCAACACATGAGCCTTTCCACACACGGATATTTTATATAGTTGGTACATATAAGAAGATGTATTTTTTATTGTTGAAACAATTTATTTGTAACACGAATATTTTACATACTTCTTATACATATAATAAAAATATGATTTTTATTGTTAATACACTTTATTAATTCAACACATGAATTCAATTTTTCAACACATGAATTCTCAACACATGAGCATTTCCACACATGGATATGGTTTCAACACATGACTTTAGTTTCAAAACGTGAAAATAATTTCAACATATGAAAATAATTCTAATACATGAATATTATTCAAAATTTCGGCCGCATAAAGGCAACGTAGTTAAAACCGGCACCGTCCCGAGTACGGCTCCTCGCTCTACTTAAAACCTCGCTGTTTTCGACAATGGGGATTTCATACATATAATTCGCACGAAGGCAAGTATGATTTTTCTTTTCCACAATTTATTTCAAATTTGTTTCAATCGCCAGTGGTTATTTTTCAACCACAACCAAAAAATATCAACCACAAACAATTCTATCAACCATTTGCATTATTCACCAAATTTTTCATGCCAATTCACAATCAATAAATATCGTCCATGGTTTGTGGATGAGGGGAGTATATATATATATATATATTTATGTATGTATATAAATGTATTTTATTTCATTCAAACACACATATCATTTAAACAATGCATGTATAATTCATACTTTGCTCATATAATTTATACAACACATGTACATGAGGTATACAACACGTGTATAATTTATATTTCGCTCATATAATTTATATGTGACATTTTAATTCACATTTCAGTTAGAAATCTCACATTGGTTTTTGAGGTGCTAAAAATCGTAGATAGCTCAAAAAAATCCGCGGTCTCTTCTAGATTGTAGAGAGTGTCCTTGCGGTCACGATGTTTCCTGTTTCATCGAATTTCGTTAACACACCATAACGATACGATTTTTCAAAGTTTGCAACATTTAAAAGTGTTATTTCAAATTCAGAAAATTCAAGTCGTATAGCTTCCACTGTTGTTCAAAACTAGGTTTGCAGTTTTCGCGAAAACCGAGGCTCGATACGATGATCGGAGGGCATAGCGTGGAAGAGGGTCGAGAGGGCTTTAGGCGCGTGGCGGTTGAAGGAAACTCGGTGGAGCCCAGTGCTCGCGGCGGCGGCTGGAAGGTCGGGGCTTTGGAGGAGGAAATCTCGAGGTAGGTGCAACGATAAGGGGAGTTCTTTATATGGATTTGAAGATGGGAAGGAAAAATACAAAAAGTTCAACTGGGGGTGGGGCTGATTCGGGCTGTGGCGATCGGAAATCGCCAGGGAAGGGGTGAAAGCGGTTTCCATCGATGTCGGGGGGGGGGGGTTTCTGATTTTTTTTTTTTAATTATGAATGGAGAAATTTGATTGGCCGATGGTTTTTATTAAATTCTAAAATAGTGTTTCTCCACACGAACACCAACTCAAACCCAACGACTATCGCCCCTAGCTAAATACCCCCATTCTGAATACAATGGGATGTGTTTCATAGGACAATTCGACTATTGCTGCCAATTATTCTTCAAATTAAAATATAAAACATTTAATATTCGATTTGATCGTAATTTCAATTTGCCAAGGCCACAAAATGATTTGAAAAATTCCAGAAAAATAAATCTCGCAATGTTTTGACGCTACGGTCCCAATAAAACTAGTTTCGTTGAATTCTGAGACCGTTTGAAAAATGGCCATTTTTGGTCGATCCAACTTAACGGAAATTAACCAAACACGTTATCTTTTGTCACGCTCACATACTAGCTTCAAAAATTATGAAATTAGAAACCTAGAAATAATCTGACATCCCGGATCCAACAAAAGTGGTTTCTTCGAACTCCGATGTCGTTTGCAAAATGTCTATTTTCAAGGGCTATATATTCTCTAAAGCGATCTTTCTGAAAATTCATTTGGCCATAACTTTTGATTCCCGCTATGAAACTTCGATTTTTCAGATTCATTAGAAAGATATTCATAAACAGATTTAAATATTTTTTGTTTCACCAAAATCCGTTATATTTTCCCCTCGGTACAGTCAGTCAAAGTTTGAATTCAAATTTTCAAACTGCCATATTATTTCCAATTCACTATTTTATTGAAATATTCTATTTCAATTGTCTAAATTCCTTTAAAATATCCAATTATTTTTTTAAATTGGCTCGTATTTTCCGGGTTGTTACAATCTCCCCCACTTAAAACTTTTCGTCCCCGAAAAAGAAATAACATTAAAGTAGGAAACAAAAATGTAAATGCAATGTATTGTGAAGGTACCTCGCACCAGAGTTAGTCAGAGATGTCCACTCTGCAATTGGGGTAAGCTTGCTTGATGCTTTCCTCAGTCTCCCAAGTACAGTCTCTAGGATCACCACTCCACTGCACTTTAACTAAATGAACCTTTTTGCTCCTAAGCTCTTTAGTTTCTTTGCCAACAATTTTTAATGGCTCCCATCTGACTGCTAATTCTGGAGCAATTTCCATGTCCTGTTGCGCGGCTTCTTCTACAACAAGATCCGGATCATGCACATGTCTTCTAAGTTGAGATACGTGAAACACATTATGCACTCCAGGCAACCAATCAGGTAGTTGAACCCTATAAGCAAGAGTTCCAATTCGTTCTAGTATAGGAAAGGGACCAATAAATCTGGGTGCCAACTTCCCATTTTTACCAAATCGGATCACTCCTCTCATCGGAGAAACTTTCAAGTAAACATAATCACCAACAGCAAATGTCAAATCCCTTCTTCTAGAATCCGCATAACTTTTCTGTCGGTTTTGCGCGGTATTTAATCTCTTCTTGATGAAATCGACTTTATCAGATGCTTCTCGAATCATATCGGGTCCTAACACGAGTCTGTTGCTAGGTTCTACCCAACATGCTGGAGATCTGCACGGTTATAATGCTTCAAATGGCAACATTCCCAAACTTGCTTGATAGCTATTGTTATATGAGAATTCTGCCAAATGTAAGTGATCTTCCCATGACCCACCAAAATCAATGATACAAGCCCGCAGTAAATCTTCTAAACTTCTATTTACACACTCAGTTTGGCCATCTGTTTGAGGGTGATAAGCGGTGCTCATGTTTTGTTTTGTTCCCAATTCTGTCTCAAATGCCTCCCAGAACTTGCTAGCAAATATTGGGTCTCTATCACTGACTATGCTGATGGGAACTCCATGCAGCTTAACAATTTCTTTGAAATATATCTGTGCTAGACTTTGAGCGATTCTATTGGACCTGACAGGTATGAAATGGGCGGTCTGCGTGAAGCGATCTACGATCACCCAAATACTGTCATTACCTTTCTTGGTTCGGGGAAAACCATCTATGAAATCCATGGAAATCTGTTCCCATTTCCAACCTGGGACTTCCAACGGTTGCAACAATCCGGCTAGCTTTTGTTGGTCGCTCTTGACTAATTGACAAGTAGGGCATCTGCTAACATATAAAGAAATGTCCCTCTTCATTGCCCTCCACCATAAGGTGCGCTTAATATCATTATACATTCTACTCACACCGGGATGGATACTAAGTTTGGACTTATGGAATTCGTCCATGACTTCTCTTCGAAGCTCTGGAATATTCAGGATGCAAATCCTGTCATTTAATCTGAGAACTCCCTTATCGTCAATACGGAAACTTGTGGTTTCACCTTCCTTGATCCTCTGACTGATCCTCTGAATAAATTCATCGTCTTTTTGAAGGACTGAAATCTTATCAATCAACGAAGATGTAACATTTATGCTAGCGATGATTTCATTCTTTCTACTGAGTGCATCAGCCACTACATTAGCCTTTCCCGACATATACAAAATATCTAGATCATACGCTGCAAGAAACTCTAGCCAACGCTGCTGCCTCAAATTCAGATCTTTCTGGGTGAACAAATATTTCAATGATTGATGATCTGTAAACAGTTCAAATTTCTCACCCAATAAGCAATGTCTCCAGATTTTCAAAGCAAAAATGATGGCTAGTAACTCAAGATCATGAGTCACATTATTCTTCTCATGCAGTTTCAGCAGGCGGCTAGCATAAGCGACTACTTGGCCTCTTTGCATTAACACTCCACCAAGACCTCTAATAGAAGCATCTGTCCAAACCATCAAATCCTGATTACCATCAATAATGGTTAACACTGGAGCAGTTTTCAATTTCGATTTCAATTCCTCGAAAGCTTCCTCACAGTCGGAAGTCCACTTAAATTTCTCATGCTTCTTCGTAAGCTTTGTTAATGGGTCGGATATCTTCGAGAAATCCTTAACGAATTTTCGATAATAACTAGCCAACCCCATAAAACTTCGAACCTCTATGGGTGTAGTAGGCTGTTTCCAATTTTGAATTGCTGTAATCTTGCCCGGATCTACAAAAATTCCTTCCTTCAACACGACTTGGCCAAGGAACTTCACCTCTTCTTGCCAGAAGACACACTTAGAGAATTTGACTTTGAAGACGTTCTTTCTCAGAATCTCCAATACTTGTTCTAAATGTCTTTCATGCTCATGTTTTGATTTGGAGTAGATTAAAATATCATCGACGAATACGAGGACAAATTTATTCAGGACTCCCCTGAACACTCTATTCATTAGATCGACGAAGTATGCTGGAGCATTGCATAGGCCGAACGACATTACTAACCATTCATAAAATATGTCTGGACCTCTGAAAGCTGTCAAAGGAACACACTCTTCGGCAATTCTCAATTGATGGAAACCTATAGCTAGGTCCATTCTGGAAAATACTCTCGCCCCATTCAATTGGTCTAGCAGATCTTCGATGCGTGGTAATGGGTATTTGTTTTTTAGCGTCTGTTTGTTGAGGTCTCGGTAATCAACACACAATCGAAGAGTACCGTCTGACTTTGGGACAAACACTACAGCTGCACCCCAACTAGAAAAGCTAGGTCTGATTAGACCCTTCCATAGCAGTTGGCGAGTTTGATCACCTAATTCTTCCTTTTCCTTTGGATTCATTCTTCTAATTGGATGTACCACTGGCCTGGCATTAGGAATTAGATCGATTCTGGATTATATTTCTCTTCACGGAGGTAAGTTTTCAACTTCTCCAAACACATCCACATAGTTTCTAACAACAGGAATCTTTTCTAAGGAAGTGGGAATAACTTCCAATGCAGAACAAAATTCCTTTCTATCTGGATTCGAACCATGGCATGGTACAGTAATGTATCCAAGCTTCGTTCTGATTTTTACTATTCTTTTTGCACACTTTACTTCAGCTTCGTATTTTGTTAACCAATCTAGCCCGAGAATAATATCGAATTCGGGAAAATCCATGGTGATCAAATTAAAAGAAAATTTGTAGGACGAATAAGAGACTGGCTCTCTACAATATGAACTGAGAATAAGAGATCCTCCTGTCGGATTATGAACTTTAACCAATTCTGTAAGCTTCCTTTGTTTTAACGTTAATTTGTGAACTGTGATGCTAGCAATAAAACTACGTGATGCACCCGTGTCAAATAATACAGAAATGGGAATATTTTTAATTGTAAGGGTACCTCCCAAAACATCGGGTTTACCTGCTCCATTGGAAGCAGCCGGCGGGTTCATCCCGTCATATACATGAGCAACCTCGGACTTCTTAAGCAAGGTACAGTCTCTAACAAGATGTCCTATCTTGCGGCAGTTAAAGCATAAGCGAGGGTTCTGAGAGCTTTGGCTTAAACCTTGCGAGTTGGTCTTCTGCCGTTTCGGGGCTGTGCATACATTGGAGTAGTGCCCCACCTTGCCACAATTATAGCAGCTTCCTTTTGGCGGCTTGCTAGTCTGTTGATTAGTGGATGCCGCTTGGCTTGACTCAGCTTGATTCGTGGCGGGCTTGCGTTTATTGCCGGCTTGGCTCTTAGCGTGATCCAGATCGAGGTTCCTTTGATCTAGGTCCTCATAATTACATGCCATCTCCACTAATTCATTAAACGTCAGCTTGATGTGGGCCATTGCCCTGTCTTGGTACTTCCGCTTTAGCCCAAGGATGAATCTCTTGTTCTTGGACGTAGCGGTGGCGATGAGCTCGGGAGCATATCGGGATAACTGTGTGAACTTGTTCAGATAGTCTTGCAAAAAAAGATCTCCTTGCTGGAGGTTTGCGAATTCGTCATGCATGCGCTCAAGGGCTTGCTTTGGGACATACTTTTCTTTGAATAATTCTTTGAATTCGTCCCAAGTCCTACCAGCATTTCTGTTCCCTACGGTGAGAGCTTCCCACCATAACTCGGCTTCCTCTTGTAGAAGCCAAGCACCCATGAAAGCTTTATCTTGATCACCCAGCCTCAAGCCTCCTAATATCTTCTCGCATGTTTTCTGCCATGCTAGGGCCTAAATTACAATGCTCGTTCCAGAGAAGGTTTTGCCTCCTAGATTTTTGTATCTTTTAGCCACGCAGTCGAGCTCGAATGGCTGAGTTGCCGGGGGTGGTATTAAGGGTCCATCTTCGGTGGGGAATTCTCCTCGTCCTATGCCACGACCAGCTCGGCCTTCTCTACCAGCGGCTGCTCGGGTAGCCATTGTTCAAGTTCTGTATAAGCAAGAAAAGAGTCAGCCTACAGAAATGATAATTTTATTGTATGGTAAAGCAGAAGAACTTAAGGAAAGACTGCGATGTACTGATCAAATTATTTTTGCTATTCTGCTTAGCTCATTCTAGGACATTACTAGTCCTATCACTAATGAGCTACTCGCCTTAGATAACTACTGATTCTTTTCTGATGAAGTGTTTAATGTGTTAAATTCCAGGACTAAGGTTAACCAAAGCTCTGATACCACCTGAGACGATCCCAAAACCCTGTACGACAGTGTTATGGATAATCATTGGAATATAACACATTAATCATCATTAGCAGAATACAGATAATAGCATAAACCAGAAATAGAATAATTTACACACATATGACATCGGAATCATATAAATATCACCACATCAGAGAGCACAGTGCAGGATACTACTTAGTGCATAATAATACATAACCAGTCTACATCGCCTATGGCGGAATCACATATATAAAGAGTACATAAACTAAACATCAGTCCACATCGCATGTGGCGGAATCCTAATAAATATATAGTCAAGGCGGAAAGAATCATACTCATCACAATGTAGTCAAGCCTCGCCATGAGCCCAAAAGTGCACCGCTACTGCGGTGCCAAGCCAAAATATGTTAGCTACCTGTAACTAGGCTGCTCGTGTGAAAATAAGGGCACCCGAGTTTGCAAGGTGAAATAAACTACGAGTCAGTCATGGGACTGGTATGAGAAATCTACTTAACATATTAAACAACGATAATAAGGAAAATCAAAAGACCATGCCACTTTCGTGGAACGAGTTTACTCCAATGAGTGCTAGTGCATGAAATAAAGAAAATGATTAAATCATCGCAATGCTTTTTACAAAAATGAAGCCATCATAAGACTCAGGTCCCATCACATAATGCAACGCAAGCCGGAGGATAGAGTTTTACCTTATAATTGCTGAAAATGCTTCATACGAATAAAACAAAAGTGTTTGATATTATTACTAGTGTATATATGTTTTCAAAAGCAAATCCAATCATAAATATCAATCCTAGGCAGCATAGCTACCATCTACTATGTCGCCATATTAGTAATACAATCACATCCGCAATTTCGTATTGGAAATTGGATTCCATCATGAGTCGAGGAAAGGGGCAGGCTCCTCTCCGTTCGAGACACTCTAGCAAATATCCTAGGATCGCACACAGCAATCCCTGGATCTTCAGGGCCGGTCCTCTCTTACTTTTGAGGATTAGTTATTCCTGAACACACGTTTCCCGGTCCTTACAGACCTATAATCGAGGGGCCTCGAATTCCAACAACCACACAGGTGAAAAGTAGATATAAATGTCAGGGCTGGTACGCCACTGACACCACCATAGCTAGAAAGAAACGTCGTGCTCTCCCGGTAGTCACTATCCCCTTTTTGACTCATACCGTGGCGTGAGGCTCGCAAATCCACATTATACACAAAGCTACATCACACAGACCATGCTTTGATCATCAACCACAAGATTTTGCTTTGCAACAAAAGCCTTGATCATATGCCACTTAGGCGTGCCACACAGGGAATTGACTCCACGCCACTGATTTCTATCGATATATAACCTCTGAGCTCGTACGTCTCAGAGAAGGGCGTTAAGCAAGAGAATAAATTCTCCGCTGCCAAACAGATATATATTTAATAGAGATCAATCAGCACAGAACAAAATCCGATGTCAGACACACAGTCCATTTACAAGTTCGTTCTAGGTTTGAACGAAGCCGGAGGCACCATATTCCTCGCATATCCGCACAATCGACAATACGTCCGGATGGCTACCACTTCAGCTCCTTCAAGGTAGCTACTCCAATCATGAGCCTCAGTAGCGCCCATCCACCCAATGTGAAGATTGTCGGTCTTGAACCGTCTTCAACTCTTCGACTTCTCACCATCGATCGATTATTTGAAATGAGAATGAACTCGGCCTTTTCAAATAATCCACGTATATTTAGATTTTTAAATCAATTCTTCACATGATTAAATTATTCAACATTCACATTTCAGTTCCTTAGTATAATTTTCACGTTAAACACATTCAACCATCACATATCAAGCAAACCAAGAAAAATCAGTTTATTTCCATTCTATATCGCCTATACTATTTTATAATGATATATCGCCATTTTAATTTATTTAAAAACGACCATATTTAATTAAACGACGTTTCAGGTCGTGCCGAGGCACTAGCGCTGTTTTTCACTATATTTGTTTTACACATATCTGAAAATCTAACCGTTGGATCATCACAAAGATTATATCACTAGAAAGATCTTTTCAAAACGAATCCAATAGTTTCGGTTTTGGAAAAATCCGACGGTCGGATCTCCCGCAGTAGTCGTTTGAAGTTACGATTTCAAATTATGAATTTAGCATCACTATTCGATTTAATTTAATTATATTTATATTTATATATAAATATAATCGATTCTGGCGCTGTTTTTCTTCAGATTTTAATTAAACATTCCAGACAATCCAACCGTTGGATCTTAACAAAGTTGGTGCCATTGGAAAGATATTTCCAAGGCGAACCCATCGGTTGCGGTTTCGCGAAAATCCGATGGTCGGATCTCCCGCACTAATCGTTTGAAATCACTGTTTTAAAACACGAACTGCATGGTCACGATTTGTTTTAATTATATATATATATATATATATAGTTCAATCAACGATTTCAATATCGTTTTCACTTCAAATATTTTACTAACGCCTTTAAATTTTGGAAAATTTAGCCATAACCCCCTTTGTACGGGAAGGGCTGGGAAAATTCCCAAATAGTTACACGGGCGTCTCATCTCAAAAAGAAAAAGAAAAAGGCAAACAGCTAGCCAATAGGCTCATAAAATCATCACCCAAGCAAAACAATAAACATGTACATATTTGTCGGGCACACAATTTTATTCCTCTTCTATAGCCTCTTTGCTATCAACTGTTCAATAAATATGCATGTGCGTATGTGAAATTTTCATCACTTATCATTTTCCATTCAATTTCATTTTGATTCAATTTGGTTTAAAGTCACCATTCATTCTAATGTTGCATACGTAAGCAAAAATCATATCATTAGTTAATTAATGAATATTTCGACTCATGCATATTTATTCGAACAAGTGCTTATTTTTAACACTTCACATTTCATTTAAAAATGATTCTTTTGGCGAACTAAAATATATTTCAACACATGACTATTTTATTTAGTTCCTATACATGTTAAAAATAATATTCATAGCAAACAAATATTTATTTCAACACTCATATAATTTTTTTTAGCGAATCACATACATGATAAAAATGGTATTTTTATGATCTAAAATATTTATTCAACACATGTATGTTTTTAACACCTCATATCTTTAATAAAAATGTAATTTTTATTGTTCGATCTTTTTATTCAACACCTGAACCTTTTTTACACACGCACTTCTCAACACATGAGCAATTCCATACATGGATATTTTATATAGTTGGTACATATAAGAAAGATGTAATTTTTATTGTTGAATAAATGAATTTATAACACGAATATTTTACATACTTCTTATATATATAATAAAAATGTGATTTTTATTGTTTATACAATTTATTCATTCAACACATGAATTCAATTTTTCAACACATGAACTTCTCAACACATGAGCATTTCCACACATGGATATGGTTTCAACACATGACTTTAGTTTCAACACGTGAAAATAATTTCAACATATGAAAATAATTCTAACACATGAATATTATTCAAAATTTCGGCAGCATAACGGCAGGGTAGTTAAAACCGGCACCGTCCCGAGTACGGCTCCTCGCTCTACCTTAAAACCTCGCGGTTTTTGACAATGGGGATTTCATGCATCTAATTCGCATGCAGGCGAGTATGATTTTTCTTTTCCACAATTTATTTCAAATTTGTTTCAATAGCCAATGGGTATTTTTCAACCATAACCAAACAATATCAACCACAAACAATTCTATCAACCATTCACATTATTCACGAAATTTTTCACACCAATTCACAATCAATAAATATGGTCCATGGTTTGTGGACGAGGGGAGTGTATATATATATATATATATATGTGTGTGTGTGTGTGTGTGTTTGTGTGTGTGTGTGTATATAAATATATTTTATTTCCATTCCAACACACATCTCATTTAAACAATGCATGTATAATTCATACTTCGCTCATATAATTTATACAACGCATGTACAAGAGGTATACAACACGTGTATAATTTATATTTCGCTCATATAATTTATATATGACATTTCAATTCACATTTTAGTTAGAAATCTCACATTGGTTTTCGAGGTGCTAAAAATCGTAGATAGCTCAAAAAAATCCGCGGTCTCTTCTAGACTGTAGAGAGCGTCCTTGCGGTCATGATGTTTCCTGTTTCATCGAATTTCGTTAACACAGCATAAAGATACGATTTTTCAAAGTTTGCAACACTTAAAATTGTTATTTCCAATTCAAAAAATTCAAGCCGTATACCTTCCACTATTGTTCAAAACTAGGTTTGCAGTTTTCGTGAAAACCGAGGCTCGATACGACGATCGTAGGGCACAGTGTGGAAGAGGGTCGCGAGGGCTTTAGGCACGTGGCGGTTGGAGGCAACTCGGTGGGGCCCAGTGCTCGTGGCGGCAGCAGGAAGGTCGGGGCTTTGGGGGAGGAAATCTCGAGGTAGGAGCAATGATAGGGGGAGTTCTTTATATGGATTTGAAGAGGGGAAGGAGAACTACAAAAAGTTCAACTGGAGGTGGGGCTGATTCGAGCTGTGGCAATCGGAAATCGCCAGGGAAGGGGAGAAATGGTTTCCGTCGATGTCGAGGGGGGGCGGGGTTTTTTCTGATGTTTTTTATATTTAATTATGAATGGAGAAATTTGATTGGCCGATGGTTTTTATTAAATTCTAAAATAGTGTTTCTCCACACGAACACCAACTCAAACCAGACGACTGTTGCCCCTAGCTAAATACCCCCATTCCGAATACAATGGGATGTGTTTCATAGGCCAATTTGACTGTTACAGCCAGTTACTCTTCAAATTAAAATATAAAACATTCAATATTCGATTTAAACGTACATTTCAATTTGCCAGGGCCACAAACTGATTCGAAAAATTCCAGAAAAATAAATCTAGCAATGTTTTGACGCTACATTCCCAACAAAACTAGTTTTGTCGAATTCTGAGACCGTTTGAAAAATGGCCATTTTCTGCTCGATCCAATTTAATAGGAATTAACCAAACACGTTATCTTTTGTCACGCTCACATATTAGCTTTAAAAATTATGAAATTAGAAACCTAGCAATAATCTGACATCCCGGATCCAACAAAAGTGGTTTCGTCGAATTCCGAGGTCATTTGCAAAATGTCTATTTTCAAGGGCTATATATTTTCTATAGCGACCTTTCTGAAAATTCATTTGGCCATAACTTTTGATTCCCGCTATAAAACTTCGATTTTTCAGATTCGTTAGAAAGATATTCATAAACAGATTTAAATATTTTTGGTTTCACCAAAATCCGTTATAATTTCCACCCGGTACAGTCAGTCAAAGTTTGAATTCAAATTTTCAAACTGCCATATTATTTCCAGTTCACTATTTCATTGAAATATTCTATTTCAATTGTCTAAATTCCTTTAAAATATCCAATTTAAAAATTTTTAAATTGGCTCGTATTTTCCGGGTTGTTACAATTGTATATGCAAGTTGTATTCCATATTTAATGAATATATTTGTGGTTACCATTTGTAGCAATCAATATATTTATTTGCTATAAATAGGACTGCAAATCAAGAAATGAAATGGGGAAAGTGAATACAATAGGATAATGGTTACAATTCCTAAAATTTATTTAGGATAAATGTTGTAAACCCCAATTAGGAAATTTGAATTATAATCGCATTTAGACACGAGGTAAACTCACTTGTGGCATAAGCATGCCTAGAGTCGACCTGGGAATCCAACAACCACTGGTAGTCAGCTTAATGTGAAGGGTCTAATGTGTTAACATAAATGTGCTAAGGAACGAGGTTAAGTTCAACTTGTTGTAGAAGCCTTTCCAGAACCGATCAGCAAATCCATCATCCACAAGTATTCAACTTAATGTGAGGGGCCCCATGCATATATATATATATATATAATAGGAAACAAATAAATAAATAAATAAAATTAGAAATGCCTATTCGTGTACAACAATTAAATATATTCGGGACTGATAAAATAGGTATACTCCATTGTAATTAATGTCTTAGGAAAAATATGGCCGCTAGGCTCTTAAATGACATTAATTGTAATCATTGGAAATTAAAGATAAATGGTTGTCTTAGGAAAAGTATAACTGTTATGGTCATGAAGGGCAATAAATAGAGAAATGAGAAGTAAATGGGTGTCGGGGAATAATGGATATTGATTGTTGTTTGAATACTAAGTCCAATTAAGGAGGTAACCAATTAAATATTCCAGGGTAAAGAAAATATAACCTTCCTTATTTTTATAATGAATATGGAACTTATAATTAAATAGAGTTGGACATAGTAGGTTAATAATGTAAAATATTATTATAAACCATAATAACCCGTGACTATAATGAATCATATGCGTATATTATTTCCGCAAAGAGAGGAAAAACGGGAACATCTTAATAACATAGCCCATTTTATCCCAAATAGGGAAAGGTATTAAAGGCAAATGGGGTACGACCTAATAACCTTCGCGTATAGTCCGCTTTCTGAGTCCTAAACGGCTAAGTGACTGGGGTTGAAGAGTCCACCTGGGAATTGGTCTTTTAGTTTAGGGGTCTTAAATGACAGTTGTGTGGGGGCCTACCCAAACCTGGAAACTAAAACGTCAGATATGGCTCCTTATCCTATGGGAAGTAATAAGCGAATAAGGGGGTTATTTAATAAGGTCAGCAAGAAGGTATATTGAACGATAAAATACCATCTCTCACCTTATGCGGGGCACTGGTATATGCGTGAATGGCAGGAGCCCTAACTAGTAGGGCCCGTAGCTAGTGCCCTCTAGGTTATGTTAACATTGAATATATTATCGAGGGTTAATAAGTGACCAATTGGTCCGCCTAGGGTCTTAAGCGATCTGGAAGAATCCACCCTATCTATCGTTGATAGTGAGGCAATAAATGGTAATAGAAAAAACAAACGGAAGTATATGGATATAGAAACCCCGTAACTAGGGACCCACTCTCGATTAAATAACACGTCATGTTCTTGTTGTAACATTGTTTTACACAATATTATATGATTTCTGTTTGATGGTAACAACCAAATATATATTATTGTAAATCTTTTTGTTATTGTACAGTTTCATATATACATCATGGACAGGAATATAATTTTTGTATCTAAGTAGAATACGACTGTACAGAAATTCAAATATTCACATAGTATTTTATTTAAATAGAATATTTAATTTCAATAATTGAACAATACAAATTTATAACTCCACTATTTGTACTATTTCTTCACTGATATACATTCTTTTTCATACAATGCTCCTCACTATAGTCCACTCACTAACTCACATACAGTTTCATACTCTTTCTGTAACACCCCGTAATTTTATAACATTAAAATTCACAAATTAAAGTATAATTAATTTTTAGAAGAAGAATTAAGTGAAATGGGTTGCGCTGTTATGTTCATCTCAAAATTTTTGGTCAAGATAGACATTTGGTTTGCACAAAACGGATACCGTATGAAGATGTTATTAAGCCTTGAAGTTTGTATGCATATGAGAGAAATATATATATATAGATATATAATAAAATTAAATAAATAAATATTCAAAAAAGTTCAAAATAGCAAATCGGGAGGGGGAATAGCCGAACCGCACCATTTTTGGAGTCGACCCGAGCCTCGCTGGGTCGACTAGGGGTCGATCCAAGGTGTATGGCTGTCAACCCGTGGCCCGATTCGCGCTGAGGGATGATGTTGCATCTGAGTGGTCCTGATGATTTCTGGGTTAATCTAAGATCTCTAATCGATCCTAGACTTCTATATATACACCTTAAGACCTAACGCTAATTCATAAAATATTATCTATGACACCATTATGCTGTCAAGCTCTCTCTTAATCCATAGCCCTCGCCTCTAAATTAAATTTCAAGTGTTCATACGCAATTCAAATAAGTTTTAGAGCTTCAACAACAATTAAAGAAGATTAATCAATGTCAATTCAACATTTCTGCACCAATTTCAGTTCATTAATTCTTTTCTTAAGCCATGAAAGGTGAGTACAGTTATTTTCACAAATCTACTGGGATTAAAGTAACATGAAAAAGTTATAAAAAGGATTCATATATATGTTTGTAATGAAAATCTCACCAAGTCTTCACCTTTTTGATTCATGTCGTCATATGCCTATGTTTCTATGTAAAGTTCATACCTTTTATCAGTTTATTCATGTTGAATCTTTTATTATGCCTCCATGCCAGTCTATATGCCTCTTTATTTCATGATGATGTTTTATTCCAATTTTCTATGAATTGATGTTCTCTTCTTACCCCTATTCCTTTTATTTGTGGATCTACACTACCTTCGAGCCTATACTAAAAATACGCGCGAATGCGAATACGTGGGAACAATGTGGAATATTGGGAATATGGGAAATTTGGATATTATTGGATATTTTGGATAATTGGATAATATGTGAAATTGGCATATTTGGGTATGAATTACATGGAATTGATGAAATTGCCTAAAATTGTAAATTTGTAATTGAGGCTAATTAATGCGTAATTAGTGATAATTTGGAATAGGCAATATTATAGACATGATTATATGTTTAATTGGATATATATGACATGAAAATTGGGTATGGGTGAAATACGATGTTAATGAACCTTTAACACGAGGTTAGGCGCAATTGTGACATAAGACTGCCCGGAACCGCCCGGCAAATCCAGCGATCACAATTGGATGTCTAATGTGAGAGGTCAAAGGAATGAATTGTAGGCGTAACAGTTAATGACACGAGGTTAGACCCGGTTTGTGGCGTAAGACTGCCCGGAACCGCCCGGCAAATCCAGCGGCCACAAAGTGCTCGGTCTAATGTGAGAGGTCATGCACCGTTCATCATAAGGAATGAATTAAAGAATACTAACCATAATAATACATGGGTATGGTTAGAGGGTTAAGTGCGGTGACATGTAAATTAACATGTAAATATGGACTTAACCGGAATAAGATAGGACATGTAAATTATGACATGTAAGTACGGACTTAACCGTAGCGTGGGTAAGACATGGACATTTAAATTAAAATGGTTAAATGGGAGAAAAACCTAGTGGGGACCAAGCATAGGTGGGAGGCTTGTGTCGGATGGTGACCCGTTTCAACCAGTAACCCGTTTGAGTATCTAATTGGGCCCGGTACTAGGCCGGGGTTGGGGCACGCTTACTGGGCTTGAATATAAGAGGTCAAAACGTGAATAGCTGTGGCAACGCAAGTCCAACGGGTTCATGTGCGTGCATGGGTCAAGGCTGGTAGGTAAGAAGTTGTTGCATCCTGTAGGTATGGCCGTGCATTTCATGTTGGTATCGAGGTTGCCACTTTGTGGAGTGATACACCCTACCGTGGGACCAGCACGGGTGCCTATGGGGTTTAGGGAGCCGATCGAATGGGTAGATTAAGGGTACCTTAGCGGTGTTAGGACCAAGCCGGCACCTACGATGGTAGCTAGGTACAAGTAACTACCAAGTTTGTCATATGAGTACAGTTAGTGGGAAGCGATTAACCTCTAGTAAATAGAGACTAGTGGATGTGCGGTGTAATTAAGTAATGTGGTGTAACTTAGCAAAAGTGCGGTGTAACAAAATACATGTTGGTTGAGTTGGATAGTCCTTTGGGTGCTAGTTTGATGTTGACTTTGGTCTTCGGGGTTAGAACTTGGAGGGTTGTTCGCTTAGCCAAGGTGTAGGATTGTCTTAGTACTTAGGAACGGAATCATCTTGTCCGTCCTTTTTATCTACCTTATCTATGTTACATCCATATCATGATGCGAATTTATGTCTTGATCATTTACCTTACCTATTATTTGTTAAAATTACTGGACTCGCCAGACTTTATGTCTGACCCGTTTTGTTTCCACATCTTTTCTTTCCTTCCCTCCCTCAGGTTTGCAAGGAGGGAATACTACAGCTTAGTGGCGATTTCTTTCAGTTGCTTGAAAAGAGTAGATGTATCGCTTTGGACTCACTCATCTTTATGGCTTTGCTTATGCTCAGTGGGGATTTATGCATTTATGTTATTTAAGTATTTGCTTCTTCATGTACTTTGAAGTTTTTGGAAAAGACAATTGATCCTATTGTAATGGTTTTTGGAGACTACTTATGTAAGCTTGTTTTGAGGTTATAATGCTATGAAATAAGTTTTATCTTCCGTTGTGTTTTATTTATCTATTCTTGTAATTTATCTGTTCTATACAACTATAATGCTTCATGACATTAATCCATTCCCTTTGTGAGTGACATTAATGGCCATGGGGTGTTACACGTGGTATCAGAGCTATGGTTATGAGAATAGATAAAAAGTTTTGAAAAGTGTTTTCAAAAGTTTTATTTTTCTAGAAAGTATTTTCAAAAACTTGTTTTAAAGTAGCTATTTTCAAGGAAAGTTTACTTTAAAGAGCATAATCCCCGCAAGCCATACATCTCTCTTTCGCTTCCCTTGTTTTGAAACTCTTTCCTTTTCTTTTTAGCATGTCTGGAGCATCTGAGATACCAGAGGGTGTTCATGTACCCGGTTGGTTTCGTCAATATCTCGAGGCTAGGGCCGTTGCCGCGGGTCAGGCCGACGTTCCTCCTCTTCCTCCCCCAGCTCCAGTCATTCCTCCACGTGGAGATGCTTTCTCCAAGATATGTCAAGACTTTCGTTCGATGGGTGGAAAACCTTTTAGTGGGTCTGAAACGTTCGTTGAAGCTAGAAATTGGTTGAAAGAAGTGGAGGATCTGTTTGGCATTTTCGATTTGTACGATTGTAAGAAGGTCCAATTGGCTGCTTGGTTGATGAAGGACGAAGCTTTGTTTTGGTGGGAGGTTACTAATGGAGAGTGTGCTGTAGAGACGTGGGCAGATTTTAGGGGAAGGTTTGAGTTGAAATTCCTTTCTCAAGCTGAGGAGAGTATGTACATGGAGAGGTTCTTGACATTGAAGCAGAAAAACTTGACCGTGAAGGAGTATGTGACCGAATTTAATAAGTTGGCGAGATTTGGGCTAGAGTTGGTAAATACGCCTCATAAAAAAGCCTTGAGGTTTGCAAAGGGCCCAAATGAACTGCTTCACAATTTGGCTATGTCCCTTATTCCAATGGGGGATACGTATGAAAAGCTTGTTGACATGGCATACAAGCATGAAGAAGAGAAGGGTGTAAGTACTTTTAGGTCGCAAGATAAGGAGGAGGATCCAAAGAAAGCCCAACAACAAAAGAAAGGTGGTAAAGAAAAGAGGAAGTGTAACAATTGTGGGATACCCGGCCATTTGAAGAAAGAAAGTAGGAATAAGAAGAAGTTCGCTTGTTATCATTGTGGTGATCCAGGTCATGCTGTCAAGGACTATCCTAAGAAGCAAGGGCAGAGGGCAGCTTCTACTTCGGGAGGGTAGGTTCACGCTTTCATAGCTCCGGGACAGGAAGGAGGTAGCAAAATTTCTATCGAAAGTCTGATTTTCTTGTCTGATCATCCTATCCGTACTTTATTCGATTCTGGCGCATCACATTCGTTTATCTCTACATCATTAGTTGAAACAATGCACTTAAATACTAGTCTCATTGTGGATCCCATTGTAGTCTCAAATCCTATTGGTGGGTCGGCTCATTTATCCATGGTTTGTAGGGATTTGAGATTGTCTATCTTAGGCATTGGTTTTGAATGTAATGCTTTTGTGCTTGGTTTCATGGGCTATGGGTCGATTGTCGGGATGGATGGCTAGCCAGACATAGTGCCATCCTAGATTGTGAACGAAGGGTAGTAAAATTGTTGACTCGTAGTAGAAAGGCCCTTGATATTTCTTATGACCCTAGAGGATCGGTGATGCTTAGTTATCTTGAGTCACTTGACGCATCCAATGATGATTTACATTCTGCTCGTATAGTCCTTGAATATGTTGATGTCTTCGATGAGGTGAGGGGTCTACCCCCAAAACATGAGATAGACTTTCGTATTTATCTTGTAGACAATGCAAAGCCCGTATCTCTGCCAGTACGCCACATGGATCCTCGTGAGAGGAGGGAACTCAATAAGCAAGTAGGGGAGTTGCTTGAGAAGGGGTTCATAAGACGTAGTATATCGGAGTGGGGTGCTCCAGTAGTATTTTCTATGAAGGCGGATGGGTCCCTTAGAATTTGTGTGGACTATAGAGAACTTAATAAGCTTACTAAGAAGAATAGGCACCCACTGGCGAGGATTGATGTTCTCTTCGATCAGTTAGTTGACGCCTCAGTGTTTTCCCAGTTGGACTTACCCACTGGTTTCCATCAATTGAGAATGGATGAGGATAGCATAGACAAGACTGCCGTTAGGACTCCGGATGGTTTCTATGAGTGGCTTGTGATGCACTTTGGTTTGACAAACGGCCCTGCATACTTTGTTGATTTGATGAGTAGGGTGTTTAGGGAGTACCTTAATAAATTAGTGGTGGTCTTTGTGGATGACATCTTGATCTTCTCTAAGAGAGTGGAAGAGCATGCCCTACATCTTAGGGAAGTGTTAGAGACCCTTCGAGCGCATAACCTTAAAGCTAAATTTTCTAAATGTCACTTTTGGAGGAAGGAAGTGCGATTCTTAGGGCACATGGTTTTCAAAGAAGAGATAGTTGTTGATCCCGCGAAGATGGTGGCCATCCAAGACTGGAAGGTTCCTAAAAATGCTACCGAGGTGAGGAGTTTCTTGGGGTTGGCAGGCTACTATAGGAAGTATATCAAGGACTTCGCAAAGATATCAGCCCCATTGACACGCTTGACGAAGAAGAACCTAGTTTTCACGTGGGACGTAGATTGTGATGATGCGTTCCAACGTTTAAAGAAAGCTTTGACCACAACCCCAGTCTTAGTGTTTCCAAATGGGAGTAAGCCATTTACCATTTATACTGATGCTTGTGGGACAAGACTAGGCGCAGTCTTAATGCAAGAGGGAAGGGTAATAGCCTATGGAGAAAGGCAGTTGAGAGTGCATGAGAGGAATTACCCTACACATGACCTAGAGTTGGCCGCTATTGTTTTCGCGCTTAAGTCTTGGCGCCATTATCTTCTTGGTGAGAAATTCGAATTGTTCACAGACCACAAATCGCTAAAATACCTGTTCTCTCAGAAGGACTTGAACTTAAGGCAGCAAAGGTGGATGGAATTCTTAGCGTCCTACGATTTCGAGATAGCATATACCCCTGGCAAGGGTAATGTGGTGGCAGACTCCTTAAGTAGGAAAAGGTTTTCCTTGAGTCCTTGTTTTTTGAGTGGCGAAGCTTAGAGTTCATCTCTACGTCTGACTTTAGACCTTCCATTGACTTTGCACCCAGTTTGCTAGCATCCTTAGAGGTCAGACCTACGCTTTTGGGATGGATTGGTGAAGCACAACGAGATGACCCATAGTTGGTTGAGTTATTAGAGAAGCTCATAAGGGGGGAGTCATCGAGCCATCTCAGTAGGTATACCCTAGATGTTAAGGGTTGGTTACGTAGGGACGGTAGACTTTGTGTACCATGAGACGAGAACTTGAGGAAGACCATTCTGGGTGATGGACATCGCTTGAAGATGACCATTCATCCCGGCGGGGACAAGATGTACATGGACATGAGACGAGTTTACTTTTGGGCCGATATAAAGAGGGATGTGGCCGAGTTTGTCGCTAGATTCTTGGTGTGCCAACAAGTAAAAGCAGAGCAAAAGAATCCCGGTGGGTTGCTTCAACCATTGGAGGTCCCACAATGGAAGTGGGAGAGTGTCTCGATGGACTTTGTTGATGGGTTACCAAGATCGAGGAAGGGTAATACGGGGATTTGGGTCGTGGTAGACAGACTTACTAAGAGCGCCTATTTCATTCCCGTGAAGAGTAAGAGGACTGCTCCATGGTTAGCCTCCGTATACATTCGAGAGATAGTTCATTTGCACGGTGTTCCTTCTAGCATAGTGAGCGATCGCGATCCTATTTTTACTAGTGAGTTTTGGAAGAGCTTGCAAGAGGCGGTAGGGACACAGTTATGTTTGAACACTGCATATCATCCTCGGACGGACGGCCAGACTGAGAGGGTGAATCGTATTCTAGAGGACCTTTTGAGGCTAGGTGTTTTAGACTTCGGAGGTACATGGGAGGAGCATCTTCCTTTGGTGGAGTTCGCGTATAATAATAGTTTTCAGTCTAGCATTGGCATGGCACCTTTCGAGGCTCTTTATGGAAGGCCGTGTCGTTCACCTACATGTTAGTGGGAATCTACGGATAAGATCTTGCTTGGGCCCAATATGATTAGAGAGACTTTGGAAAAGATTGATTTGATTCGAAGGAGGATGAAGACGGCACAAGATAGGCAGAAATCGTACGCGGACAAAAGGAGGACAGATCTTGAGTTTGATATTGGGGACATAGTCTTTATCAAGGTGTCTCCATTACAGAATGTTGTTCGCTTTGGGTCCGTTGGGAAGTTAGCACCAAGGTTCGTAGGGCCGTTTCCTATTAAGGAGAGGATTGGACCATTGGCGTATAGAGTGGAGTTGCCCGAGAGACTTAGTGGTGTACACGACGTATTCCATGTATCACATTTGAGGAAGTGCTTGCATGAGACCGCGGAAGTTGTAGAGCCGAGCTTGCTTAGAGATGTGGAGATAGAGCGTGATTGACAATTCGACGAGCTCCTACATGCATTCTTGAGTCGGAGATTAAGAAGTTGAGGAATCGAGAGGTCAAGCTAGTCAAAGTGCAATGGGGAGATGATGAGAGCGATGCTACTTGGGAGACAGAAGAGAAGATGCGTTCATTGTACCCTTTTCTTTTCGAGGGTATGCTTTTAATTTCTCCTTTATCGCTTAGCTTGTACTTGTTCTATCTTTAGAATGTCCTCTCACTAGTATCTTTTACCTTTAGATAGGGTAGTCCTATGGTTGAAACATGTGTTTGAGACATGTTATGTCTGGTGGATGCAAGTGTTTGCTAGTGGTTGCTCGTGGATGCATATACACACACATTAGGCACTAGATCGGCTCAGTCACTTTCATATTGCATATTGCATATAAATGGATGTATTTAGTAAAATGAATGTACATTGAATGTGTGTATCATATGGATGTTGCATTTAAATGAATGGTTGTGCACGCATGTAGTAATGATATGTATAGGGTTCTTCGCATACATGATGGATATATGGCACTATCATTATTGGCATTAAGGAGGTCGACTGAATCAGTGGACCACCTAATTTTGCATTAGTATAAGGAAATATACACACACTATGCATATATACATGAAAAGCATTAGAAATCTTTTAAGGACAATGGATTCTTGACGATTATGGTTGAGTAGATGGATGATTATAAAGTAGGATACATTCTTCTTAACTTGGAGATTTCGGGGATGAAATCCTTTAAGGAGGGGAGAATGTAACACCCCTTGTTTTTATAACATTAAAATTCACAAATTAAAGTATACTTAATTTTAAGAAGAAGAATTAAGTGAAATGGGTTGCGCTATTATGTTCGTCTCAAAATTTTGGGTCAAGATAGACATTTTGTTTGCACAAAACGGGTACCGTATGAAGATGTTATTAAGCCTTGAAGTTTGTATGCATATGAGAGAAATATATATATATATATTAAATAAATAAATATTCAAAAAAGTTCAAAATAGCAAATCAGGAGGGGGAATAGCCGAACCGCACCATTTTTGGAGTCGACCCGAGCCTAGTTGGGTCGACTAGGGGTCGATCCAGGGTGTTTGGTTGTCAACCCGTGGCCCGATTCGCACTGAGGGCTGATGTTGCATCTGAGTGGTCCTGATGATTTCTGGGTTAATCTAAGAGCTCTAATCGATCCTAGACATCTATATATACACCTTAAGACCTAACCCTAATTCATAAAATATTATCTATGACACCATCATGCTGTCAAGCTCTCTCTTAAACCCTAGTCGCCGCCTCTAAATTAAATCTCAAGTGTTCATACACAATTCAAATCAAAGTTTAGAGCTTCAACAACAATTAAAGAAGATTAATCAACGTCAATTCAACGTTTCTGCACCAATTTCAATTCATTACTTCTTTTCTTAAGCTACGAAAGGTGAGTACAGTTGTTTTCATAAATCTAATGGGATTAAAGTAACATGAAAAAGTTGTTAAAAGGATTCATATATATGTTTGTAATGAAAATCTCACCAAGTCTTCAGCTTTTTGATTCGTGTCATCATATGCCTATGTTTCTATGTAAAGTTCATACCTTTTATCAGTTTATTCATGTTGAATCTTTTATTATGCCTCTATGCCAGTCTACATGCCTCTTTATTTTATGATGATGTTTTATTCCAATTTTTTATGAATTGATCTCTTTTCTTACCCCTATTCCTTTTATTTGTGGATCTAGGCTACCTTCGAGCCTATATTAAAAATACGCACGAATGCGAATACGTGGGAACGATGTGGAATATTGGGAATATGGGAAATTTGGAAATTTGGATATTATTGGATATTTTTGATAATTGGATAATATGTGAAATTGGCAAATTTGGGTATGAATTACATGGAATTGATGAAATTGCCTAAAATTGTAAATTTGTAATTGAGGCTAATTAATGTGTAATTAGTGACAATTTGGAATAGGCAATATTATAGACATGATTATATGTTTAACTGGATATATATGACATGAAAATTGGGTATGGGTGAAATACGATGTTAATGAATCTTTGACATGAGGTTAGGCGCAATTGTGACGTAAGACTGCCCGGAACCGCCCGGCAAATCCAGCAGTCACAATTGGACGTCTAATATGAGAGGTCAAAGGAATGAATCGTAGGCGTAACAGTTAATGACACGAGGTTAGACCCGGTTTGTGGCATAAGACTGCCCGAAACCGCCCAGCAAATCCAGCGGCCACAAAGTGTTCGGTCTAATGTGAGAGGTCATGCACCGTTCGTCACAAGAATGAATTAAAGAATACTAACCATAATAAGACATGGTTATGGTTAGAGGGTTAAGTGGGGTGACATGTAAATTATGATACGTAAATATGGACTCAACCAGAATAAGATAGGACATGTAAATTATGACATGTAAGTATGGATTTAACCGTAGCATGTGTAAGACATGGACATTTAAATTAAAATGGTTAAGTGGGAGAAAAACCTAGTGGGGACCAAGCATAGGTTGGAGGCTTGTGTCGGATGGGGACTCGTTTCAACCAGTAACCCGCTTGAGTATCTAATTGGGACCGTTACTAGGCCGGGGTTGGAGCGCGCTTACCGGGCCTGAATATAAGAGTTCAAAACGTGAATAGCGGTGGCAATGCAAGTCCAACGGGTTCATGTGCGTGCATGGGTCCGGGCTGGTAGGTAAGACGTTGTTGCATCGTGTAGGCATGGCCGTGCATTTCATGTTGGTATCGGGGTTGCCACTTTGGGGAGTGATACACCCCACTGTGGGGCCAGCACAGGTGCCTATGGGGTTTAGGGAGCCGATCGAATGGGTAGATTAAGGGTACCTTAGCGGTGGTAGGAGCAAGCCGGCACCTACGATAGCAGCTAGGTACAAGTAACTACCAAGTTTGTCATGTGAGTACAGTTAATGGGAAGGGATCAACCTTTAGTAAATAGAGACTAGTAGATGTGCGGTGTAATTAAGTAATTTGGCGTAACTTAGCAAAAGTGCGGTGTAATGAAATACATGTTGGTTGAGTTGGATAGTCCTTTGGGTGCTAGTCTGATGTTGACTTCGGTCTTCAGGGTTTGTACTTGGAGTGTTGTTCGCTTAGCCAAGGTGTAGGATTGTCTTAGTACTTAGGAACGGAATCATCTTGTCCATCCTTTTTATCTACCTTATCTATGTTACAGCCATATCATGATGCCTATTTATATCTTGATCATTTACCTTACCTATTAATTGTTAAATTACTAGACTCGCCAGACTTTATGTCTGACCCATTTTGTTTCCACCTCTTTTCTTTCCTTCCCCCCCCCCCCGGTTTGCAAGGAGGGAATACTACAGCTTAGTGGCGATTTCTTTCAGTTGCTTGAAAAGAGTAGATGTATCGCTTTGGACTCTCTCATCTTTATGGCTTTGCTTATGCTCAGTGGGGATTTATGCATTTATGTTATTTAAATATTTGCTTCTTTATGTACTTTGAAGTTTTTGGAAAAGATAATTGATCCTATTGTAATGGTTTTTGGAGACTACTTTTGTAAGCTTGTTTTGAAGTTATGATGCTATGAAATAAGTTTTATCTTCCGCTATGTTTTATTTATTTATTATTGTAATTTGTCTGTTCTATACTACTATAACGCTTCATGACATTAATGCATTCCCTTTGTGAGCGACATTAATGACCATGGGGTGTTACACTTTCTGTTGTACAAACACAGTTCTTTCATATACAGACACTTTCACTGACTCATACATTAACACTGAAACGACCCGAACCTCCCCATAAAGGAAAGCCCGGATTAAGTTGAGAGCACGACGAATCATAACAAAAATGACAGAACATTTATTGCTTATTACAACAATTTACATCAGAGTACAAGAATACACAGAGTATGTACATTTAATATACATTTGATAAATATCAGAGATTTACAAATTACATTTAAATACATATCAGTGGAAAAAAAATACAAATCACAACTGAAAGGAATATACGGATACAGAGCTCTCTGAATCCAGCTGTAAACCAAGATCCTGTGAATATAAATCTGAAAAACCAAAACTACTAGCTGCCCATGTGGAAAATAGGGGCAACCAGAGTTTAGGTTAAAACAATAAACTCCACGTCAGTCATGTGACTAGTGTGAGAACTACAACAGTTATCAATCTTTATTTTAAAGTTCGGTAAATCAAGGGACCACGCCATATAACACGGAATGGGTTTTAACCCCAAGAATACCAGTGCAAATAACAAACAGCGCAATGCTAAATAAAGAAAGTGAAGCTATTATAAGACTCAGGTCCCATCACACAATGCAACGCAAGCCGGAGGATAGAGTTTTACCTTATAATAGCCAAACATGCTTGGTACGTTTAAAACAAATCATTTTGATACTATTATAGTGTAAAGTGTAGGAAAACAACTTGAAATATGAATGTATCAATCATAGACGGCATAGTGCCCCATCCCACTATGTCGCCATACTAGGCTCTACAAATAAAACCGAAATGTCACATATTGGAAGTTGTATTTCCATCTGTGAACCAAGGCAAGGGATCATCCTTACCTCTTCGAGACAATCTAGCCCATGTCTCAGGCAAGCGCGCAGACAAGCCTTGGATCATCAAGGTCGGTCTACTCGATGTGGATTAAAATGCCTGAACACTACGTTTCCCTACCCTATGGGGCGTAAAATTGGTCTGTATAAATACTATACCATCCATCGGCTCCGCAGAGAACGATATAACCGAGGCGCCTCGCTACCCATCATCCACATAAGTAAAACATCTGGGCGTGCAAAACCTCCTAGCTAGAAGGAAACGCATGCCCTACCTAACGTCCTCTCCCATTTCTGGTTCACACCGGGGTGAAAGGCTCGCGAATTAACACTACACAAAGCTATGCTATATTAAATTCATGCTTTGATCATCAACCACAAGACTCTGCTTTTCAACAGAAGCCTTGATCATTTGCATCTTAGCATGTCACACTGGTAATTCACGCCATGCAACTGATGTCCATCAATCACACAGAATGAAGTCCAATGTCAGACACACATCCAGACAAGTCCGTTCTGGGTCTGAACGAAACCGGAGGCACCTTATTCCTCGTCCAATATGTCCAATACAGGAGAGAGGTCCTCGCATATCCAGTCGATCTTCAAGTACGTCTGGACAATCACCACTTAATACTCGTCTTGGGTGTACAACCCAATCAAGAAATCAGTAATCATCCAAAAGATGTGAAGACCTCCGGTCTTCAACCACCGTCATCATCTTCGACTTATCGTCGTATCAGTTATTCAGAATGGGTATAAACCTAGATTTCCGAATAACTCGCGTATATTTTAAACAATTGCTACACAAACGCAACATACGCCTCATTCCAATCCAAAATATTCTTGTATTCAAATATTCTTCTCACAATTTCAAACCATATTAAGGTTTTCCAAACTAGTCGGGATTAGCGAACCTTACCGAAGTAATCATTTATTATATTTCCCAATCCCAATCTATTCATCCATGGAGAAAAACTAGTAATACCCCATATCTAACACCACGGTGTTATCGGTAAATTTAATTACCATTTCACGTTCAAATCTAATTAAAGATTAACTATCGCTTGGAGCAAAACTGGTGATACTTCATTCTCGATAATTTCATGAATTCGATAAGTTTAATTGTCTCATTCACATTCTAGTCTAATTAAAGATTCATTAAAACTCTAATTCAGTTTTAATCTCCAAAAATCATTACTTGATGAATATTTAAAGCTAAGAAATTAATCTTATCTTTAACTGGGTCAAAAAACTGATGTCATTTAAAACACGGTTCACGATAAACCCAAAATCACATTCCATCAGTCTCTAACCGTAAACTAGTAAGAGAACATTCTCTAAGTATTAATCCCGAAGGCCAAAACCAACATCAGATCAATACCCAGGAAACCATTCAACTTAACTAATCTCCAGTTATTTTCTAATTTTCTTAAATCCATTGGATTTAAGAACAGTATTATTAAAGATACCATTCACGGCTAACCCGAAATCTCATTCCATTGTTAATCGGGTTAAAGAACAAGTGTTATTTAAAACACCGTTTAGGATAAACCCAAAAATCGATTCCAATTCAATTCCAATTAAATATTTAATTATTTGTTATACTTCATTAAATCTAAATAAAAAGATTTAATCCTCTCTCAACTGGGTTTGAGAATAGTGTTAATGAAGACACCATTCATGACAAACCCAAAATCCCATTTAATATTAAATACAAGGCTTTGAATAGAAAATATATCGGCTTATATTCAATATCAAATTCTGAAATCAACAAATATCGTATTGGAATAACGATATATATATCTTCCAAATTCCTCCACAATATCTGTATAATCACGGAATCCAATATCAAAATATTTGGAAGATAATTTCGATCCAAATCCATTCTAGTTCGTATATTGGAAATTCTGGTTATCTTTAAAACCATTTCAAATTCAATTTGTTTATTTAAACATATTGGATTATAATTCTAGTTCATAACTAGTTCATTTCGATAAAAATATATTTTTATATTTTCAAATATGGAATTTTTCACCCCATTTCTTTCCAAATCATTTATTATGATTTTACACAAATTATTAATATTTTTAATAATTTTATCAAGGCCTGTACAGTCGATTTCCATAAACGGTCATTGAACTGCACGACGACCTTTTCCAAATTTGATTTGGACATATTTCCAAATCCAATCATTAGATTTCAAATTTCTTATATTCATTGGAAATCTCTTTTCGATACAAACCCAACGGTCACAGTTTCAGGAGAATCCGACGGTCGGATCTCCCGTAATGTCAATTCAAAGTCAATGGTCGAAATTCGCGAACTGCCGCGGCGCGTTCTATTCAGGCCATTAAATATATATATATATATATATATATATATATATATATATAATATTATATTTATTTCATCGATTTACTTTTAAAACATATTTTATAAACCATTTTAAATTCGTTTTCAAAATGATTTCAACTTCATTTTCAATTTCAAATCAAAATTGAATATTCCATATCATTAATATATAAATGATAATATTTTCAAAAAATTAGATTTCGAAATCACTTCCTTTTCGGTATTCATTATAAAAATGAATGAAATCGATATAAATATCGCTCGCGTCATAATGGTGCATCACTAATCAACACGGCTTTATATATTTAAATATATCATGTCAATCCAAAATCGGGCATCAAAATCAAATTTTGATCTTTTACTGAATATTATTTTAAAATATTCATTATTTTAAAATATTCGTTATTTTAAAATATTCGTTCTTTCTGAACTGGAATCAGACACAGCCAATTACCATATAACGTTATTATATGGATTTCATACAACACATGTACACAACAACAGTGATAAATAATCATCCATCAACCATAGTGCGTTCTACACTGTATAAGCATTAAATATAAGTAATTAATGCTTACAACAGCCTGTCAACCCATCGATCGACATACAACTAAACAATGGGGATTACTGTATGTCAAATATCATCCCAATACCCGTGTGGGGTTTTCAAACAACAAACGCTGATTATTATTTGTGCAGTTGGGCGATGTGTAAAATATATTGTCCCAATCAATATTATTCAAATCACCGTACATAAACAAATCGTCTGATTTGTAAATAACTATTCATTTTCATACATATATCCATTAAAAATATATTTTTAATGATAAATTATTTATCTAAACACATGAATATTTTATTCAGTTCATTTACACCATAAAAACGATATTTTTATTATTTAAATATTTTATTCAACACATGAATATTTATACATTCCATTTCACATCACAGTCAATTTTCACAATACAATACTATCAAGCAAACAAGTCATCCATCGTCTGTGGACTACGGGGAGCAGTTCATATATGTAGTTATAAATAAATAAATGTATAGAAATAATGTCTATGAGCAGTTCTCAACTTCGGGATCCATTCCTCCATTCTTTAACTGGCGGATTTTGTCATCGCGCTCCATTTTGTCGCTTTCTCGCACTTGAGTTCGCCTCTTTGGCTCTAGATTTTGCTTACGGCCTCCAATCTTCACCAAACTTTGTCACTAGCCTAAATGCGCTGTAACACCCCACGTCCATTAATGTCACTCTCAAAGGGAATGCATTAACTTTCATGGAGTATTATTAGTGTATAGAACATAATATAACAAGGCAGATACATATATTGGTACTTGAAAATTTTAAAACAACATTTATTGTAGCGGAGAAATAGTTTGATTACAACAACTTCATAAGCCAAGTACACTTAATATCCATCTT
>JASFAX010002036.1:0-47703 GCA_030737875.1 Allium sativum
TATGTGAATGAGTAGTCTTGTTTCTTGACTAGCTTTTGTGTTGTAAACTAGCATAGTTTCAATAGACGGACTACTCTAAAAACCGATAATGGTAGACGGTCCACCTTAAAAACTGATAGTAGTAGTTAGACAATTTGTCTATCTCCTATAACAATTTATTTATTATTTGTTATAATAAATTTTTTTACGGATCACTATAAGAATCGGTCTTTGCCAAAAAAAATGATAAAATTATTATCAATTCATAGGGAAGGGGAAAATAGATTACAAAATTAACAAAATAATTAAAACATAGGTAAGATTAGCTTTTAGGAGTTTTTCAGTTGCACAATGAGATACAATTAACTGCAAATTTAATGATGGTAGCTTTGCGAAATAATGAAATTTTATTTTGGGGCCTAGATGAAAAATGTGTTACATATTAAATAGAATGCACTCCTCAACCAGAAACTGAATGATAGATAAGAATATTAAGGGTATTATATTCTTTTTCTTATTTATTAGAATATATATGTGTGTGTGAACATAAAGAAATATAGAAAAAAAATTAATTAATAGAGCAATTATTATTAATAAGAGAGAGTATAATGAGTCATCAAAAAAGGAAATAAAATATTAGTAGAATATGAAAATAACATTTGATTTTCTTGCCATGAAATTAGTTAACGGAAAAGAGAGTAATTTCATAGCTCTATCAATTAAAAATTAAGGTTGGCGCATTTTCATTATATCAAATAAGAATTTATTTGAATGCAATAAACTTAAAGATTGAAAATACACTTTGAAACTCTGATCTAAGGAATTGTGCAATCAATTTTCCATTATTAGCTTTCACCTATACTAGATACAATTTTGAAGCTAAATATTAAAATGCTTAAAAGAGATGTCAGAAAAGATAAATCTACTTAGCAACGAAACAAAATAAAAAGAAGAAAGGACTAAGAAACTCAAAGATATGTAGAAAATTAAGCGTGTGTTAGTGTCATAAAAAATTTAGTTTGAAAGATTAGGAAAAAATTACAGAAAGTTATAAGAAAATTATATGGTGGAAATCAGTTGTATTTGAAGAAAACCCATATAAACTTCTTTCTTTCTACTTCCTCCATCTCTCCACAACAATTTTTTTTAATATAAATATGTGATGGAAATTGAGGGTTCTAAAGTACCGCAAACTGAAGGAGTTGTGTGTGTGTGCGTGCGAATATATATGTATATATATATAACACATGAAGTCCTATGATTACCGGTAGAGCTGGTGAAATCAAGGAACCATAACCTCTTAATTGTTGTAATATGTAAAAGTAATAAAGGTGTATATGCTTCAAGATGAGAAGATTACTTCCTGCTTAGTGCTGTTGTAATGAAAATATTGATATACTTCATCCTTATAAGTATTGTTTTAATGAAAACCTTGGTATACTGAAAGATGAGTAGATTACTTCCTCCTTGGTTGTAGTGACCCTCTTTTTCGGGCGATTCAAATCGATCATTAAACCGACTTAAATCGAATCAAAAAGGCTAGTACGCTAACTTTGGGCGCACAACACATCAGAACAAACAACGTAAGACTTTTATAAACATCATAATAATGTTACATCAGAGTATAGAATATCAGAGTGCATCAAAAATTAATACAGCAGAAGATAAATTTACAATAAATGTAATACAATGAACAACGGAAAGGTAAACTAACACAGTGGAAGAATATCAATGCTCTAGACAGAGCTTTAAGCTTCAACCCAGAATCCTTCCCAATGAAATAATCTGCAAAACAAACTACTCGACTGCCCGTGTGGAAAATATGGGCTCCCGAGTTTGCAAGGGAAAAATAAACTACAAGTTAGTCATGAGATTGGTATGAGAAACTCTATAGTTATAATAATAACTTATATAAAATAAGGCATATCACGGGACATGCCGTATAACACGAATGGGTATCCTCCACTAGATTGTTGGTGCATAAACAACTACAATAAATAATAGACTTATGGATCTACAATGCGTCAGACAACATGCAATTTTCCAGTCTACCCATTTAGGCTTAATCCCCAAGTTTAGATTTTCCAAATCCAGTTATCTTTACAGAAATTATTCGTTTAGACTTTATACCCGATTTCGCATTTCAAATCATTTGAAATACATATCTAGCTTTCACAGCGAAGTAGATTTCACTTCGGGATCTCAAAACAAATCATTCGAAATATGAATTCAAAATATGACAATGCATTCAAACAGTATGCAACCAAATATCGGGAGGTTTCTCCCGTCAGCAAGGCAAAGGGTATGTTCCTTAGTCACTCGATATATATATATATATATATATATATATATATATATATATATATATATATATGTATATATGTATGTGTGTGTGTGTGCGTGCGCGCGCGTGTGTGTGTGTGTGTGTGCGCACCTCCCACATAAGGAAAAGGCTATACTTGACCTCTGACCAAGTCTTAAGGTCTTGGGTCCTCTCTCCCCCATACTTTTAGTCGTCAGGGTTACCCAATCTTTAGCCACATACTAAATCATTTTATATCCCGAAGTAGGAAAAATTATTTCACAACATAATAATCATAAGTACTTTCAAACTATAGTACTTCACATAAGCAATTCACACATATGATCAGTCACTATTAATCATATAATCTTTGAGCTCGTATGTCTCAAAGAAGGGTGTTAAGTAAGAGAATAAATTCTCCACCACCAAACAAATATATCATCAATAGCAACTAAACGGTTATGTGATGAACTACAATGTCAAACACATAATACTTTTCTAAATCATTTCAGACACATCGAGTTTAATCCTCGAAATCCTTTCTGTTTTATAAAACATTTTTATAAAACATTCCCTGTCCAAAATCGGGAAAACATTTCTTTTCACTTAAGTAAATCTCATTTCAAAATCATTCGTTAAATTTGAAATGAACTCAACAACATCGCTAACACCTCATAGTCAAATCCTGAAGTGTTTCACAAGGTTTTAGCATACCAATATTTATACCCAACTCAATGTTAAATGTAAAAGCATATCTGCACATAAACTAGTCGAGTGCAATCCACACAATCAATCAAACAACAATAATGAATATCAACAATCAAGTATATTTGGTTCAACACATCTCATATTTTGGTAAATTTAATTACCTTTTATTCATCCCAAATCTAATTAAAGATTTATTAAAACTCTTCTTAGTTTTAAACACTAAAATTCATTACTTAATGATTGCTCAGCTTTAGGAAATTAATCATGTCCCTTTAATTGGGTTAAAGAACCAATGACATTCAAAACACAGTTCACGATAAACCCAAAATCATCTTCAATCAAAGTGGAACCTTCACTGAAATTAGATCAGTCGTAATCGATGTAAATTTCCATATCAAACTAATACTATAAGTGGAATAATGGCAAAGCCTTTTAAATTCCATAAATAGTAGCAGTCTTCATTCACAGAAGCTCATCTCGATTTTTGTTAAATCGAATTCCATTCAATTCCAATTTAGTTTATTAAATTGGAAAACTTCACTTTGGAATTTTTTTCATTAAATCTTAGTTAAAAGATATATAAATTCCAAATCATACCTTCACGTTTAATTGGGTTGTAAGAACTAATGTTATTTAAAACACAGTTCACAATGAACCCAAAATCAACTTCCATTTAATTCCAATTATATTCATTAATTGGAAAACTTCATTAATCTTAACTAAAAGATTTATTCCTTTCTCAACTAGGTTTAAGAATAGTATTATTTAAGACCCCATTCATGAAAACCCCAAACTCCAATTTGATATTAAATACAAGGCTCTAAATAGATATCATATCGGTGTATATTCAACATCAAATTCTGAAACTAATTGATATCGTATTGCGAATAACGATATCTATATCTTCCAAATTTCTTAACAATATTTGTATAATCATAGAATCCAATATCAAAATATCTTGAAGATTATTTCTATTCAATTCCATTCCAATTCATACGTTGGAAAATTATGGTTATATTAAAACCATTATAGTTTCTTTCAAATCTTTATTCTAGTTGTTAACTACTTCATTCAAATAAAATATCTTTTGTCTTTCTAAATTTTGGAACATTTAATCCAAAATCTTTTAAATCATTTATTATGATTTAACATAATTTATCCATATTTTTAATTATTTTAATACGGCCATTTCAGTTAATTTCCAATTACGGTCATCGAACTGCATTTACAGTGACCTTTTCAAATATTGATTTTGACTTATCTTGAAATCTAACCGTTGGATTTCTAATATTTTCTTTTTTACTTGAAAGCTCGTTTAATTACGAATCCAACATCTCTATTTCCGGGAGAATCCGATGGTCGGATCTCCGGTTATGTCAGTTTGAAATTAACGGTTGAAATTCGCGAATGGTCACTGCACGACTTGTCCTATTCAAACCAAATTCGATTTATAAATGAAATCGAATATAATTCCAAACTGTTTATAAATTTTATAACACACATCAACAATCAATTATAACATCCAATCTGCATATCGCTGCGGTACACACCATATAAGCACTAAACCATTAACGCTTATATGGGTTCGTCAATCAATAGATTAACCACAAAACCAATCATCAACAATCATATCATTCAGTTCAGTAACACCATTCAGTAAAAAAAGTGATCATATCCATAACTGATAACTTGCTGAATAGTTAAATTTTCAATCTATAACCAACCATTTATTGTTCAAATCAATTTCACAACATCAATATATAACTGAAATATCTCACAAATAGTGTTCAACAATTAACTAACAAACAGTTAATTTTAATCTACCCCTTTTTTTTGGTGAGTTTCGGTTTCTCACCTTGATCGGTTCAGAAATCGTTAAATAACGATTATTCTAATAAAAATAAACAAACGTTTAATTTTATCAAAAATTCCAATAGCTTCTGTTTCTGTCCAAGTTTGTTCTATTGTGTAATGTTTAACGTCAAGATCGCATTGCAAGTTGTTTCGTCTGATTCTGTGTCCATTTGAACAAGTTATGATAATTTAAATATTAATTACTTTATTAAATCACTTAAGATAATTAACAAAATTAATTATATTTAATTCTTCCTTCTCCCTTTCGTATATTATAGGCCACGAAGCAACCCATAATCACGTTGCCCTTCCCAGTATCGCACGCCATTCTGAGCCACCGGGAGTCGATCCATCGCCACCACCTGAAGCGCCTTGAAGCCACCTTCCACCGCCAGTAACCATGACTGGTATGCGCCCCCCTCGGCCTTGAAATCGACCCCGAACGTGCCGAGTTTCAACCCAAAAATCGAGCCTAATTCCAAACGAGAATTGATCACTTCCGTTAAATCCCAAGACCTCTTCTAGCTTTACAGTTTTGGCTTAGAAAATTTCTTGAACTGATTTGTGGATTTCGAGTTTTATGCCGAAGAAGATGGGAGAGCGGCTGCCATCAGTTTAGTTTAGTGGTGGCGGATGATAAAATGTAGGGTTAGGGTTGTGATTTATAAAACATTTATATATATATATATAATAATATAAATTAATATTTAATTCTCTAATTACTTCGATATGACTCCAAACTCCAAACGAATCCGAACGATTGTCATCCCTAACCAAATACCCCCATTCCGGACACAACGAGATGTTTGTCGTAAGCTGATTCGATGGTTTTAATAAGTTTTTAATCAAAATTAAAATATAAATCAATATAACGTTCAAAATTGATTTTCTACATACATTTTAATTTTCTACAACCACACACTGACTCCAAAAATTATGAAATTTGAAATCTACCTATGCTTTAACAATACGGTCCGAACAAAATTAATTTCGTCGAACTCGGAGACCGTTTGAAAAATGTTCTTTTAACTAGCTTATTAAATTAAAACTGAAATTCAATACGCGTTTAAATTTACCACACTTACATATTAATTCCAATAGACCTAAAAATTTAAACCTGACAATAATTTGACGTTCCGAATCGAACAAAATTAATTTCATCGTAAACGGAGATCGTTTGAAAAATGGCTATTTTTAAGGGTTTAAATAATATTAAATTATTAATAAATTCCATAGCGACTATTCTAAATTTTCAACTGAACATAACTTGCAATTTATAATATGAAATCTAAATTTTTCACATTCATTAGAAAGATATAATTAAATTGATTCTAACATTTTTTGTTTTATTGAAATCCGATTTATTCTGAATTATGTATATTCATTTAAAGTTCAATACCAAAATTTCAAACTACCACGCCATTTCAAACTCATTTTAATTAAAGTTTAAATTTATACATTCAAACTTCGATTTAAATAAATTTTAAATTATTAATTCTCAAAATAAATCATTTTAAATATTTCAAATCCTGTAAAATCAATTAAAAAATAAATTTTAAATTGGTTCCATAAATACGGGTTGTTACATTAGTGTTGTTGTAATGAAACTTGTCACATTCATTAAATGTGTATTGCAATATGCAAACCTGATTGAAACTTAAAAGTCAAGTTCATACTGCGTTTGGAATATTTTATGGTACTTACACATGTGTAAGAGATGCTAGAGCCAAATATGTCAAAACAAACCAGGACTAGAAGAACAAAAGATATAACAAATTCATATATCCATTAATCAATTCAATTACTCTGAAAGTACAATACTTATGACACCCAACATGCTGTTGGCATCGTATGGTGCTTCAGAAACTTTATTGTGCTTTTGACATTTTATATTGTACTCTTTTTCCGTCACTAAGATTTTTTCCATTGAGCTTTTCTTAGTAAGGTTTTAACGAGACAACATTTTGATCCAAAAGTATCAACCATCTTTTGATGTAGTAAACAATTATTCATGAAGACAATGTAGCTTGCGTGGCTCAGACTTAAGTGAATTATATTAAGGATGATAGGACAGAGCATATTTCTTCTAAATTTTTCTTCGCATATGAAATATGAAAGAACAACAAGAAAATGGAGAAACAAATCCAGTTTCAAGAGAAGCGAATAGATCTACTCTCAATAAGGTTGTACATCGGATAGGACAATCCGTTGTATAGCTCGGTCCGATGTTATAAGGTGTTTGGTCCGTGTCCGTACGATTCTCTTATAGGAAAGGACTAGGACACCACCCTCCAGTCCGATCCAAAATATTCGACGTTTTTTTTATTGTTCGAACATTGTCCGTCTGTTGTCCGACTCATACGAGCAGTGTCCGAACTGAGTGCTTGTCCAGTCCGCATCGGTCTGAATCCCTTATAGGATAGGACTAGGACACACCTTCGTCCGGTCCGACTAAACTCTCAATGGCAATTTCCAAATCAACATTTAAGATGATGACGTACGAAACTGACACGCGTCGACCACATCAACAGACTAATTGAATGATGTGTTATAAATCAGGGAAGCACAGAAAGTTATGCTATAATGTACTCTTTTCCTTTACTAATATTTTCCCCACTGGGGTTAAGGCTGTAAATTTTGTCCGAATGTCCGACGTCCGTTCGTGTCCGTGACCGAAATACGTCCGTCCGAGTCCGTCCGATTTTCATATAGGACACGAGTTAGGACAACAAGATTTGTATGAGAAAAAATCGTGTTCGGTCCGAGCTCGTCCGAATTCGTCCGAATTACTTGAAATTCGGCGTATAGTCGAGAAAAAATTAGTAAAATGTACAAAATATAATATAAATAGTCATGCCCGACCGAGTCCGACCTAGTCCACCTGTGTCCGTGTCCGACCGATTTTATTTAGGACACGAATTATGGCAACGAAATTTGTCCGAGAAAAAAATTGGTCCGGTCCGTGTTTGGTCTGATTTTTTTAGGACAGAAACTGAACACACCTCTGTCCGGTCCGGTCCGTCCGACTTACACCCGTAACTGGGGTTTTGTTTGTAAAGTTTTTAATGAGACATTATCTTGATTTTGAAGTATCAACCCTCATTGTTATATTGTAAAACATATTTTTTAAAGTTGAAACAAAATTGTACTTTTTTCCTTATTTATGAATTTTTCCACTGAATTTTTCATAAAAAAGTTTTTAATGAGGTTACTAGTTTTATCATCTTTACATACGCATATAAAAGAGGGAGTATTGTAACATGTAAAGGTAATAAACGTGAATATGCTGATACGCTAAGTAACTTTATTGCAATTTATGAGGCATGAAGGCTTTATAAATAGAGAGGTTGTTTAATTACATTGTTTGTATGCCTGATCTATAGAAATAAAATGTCTCCCTTGCATTTTCCCTTTATGGTTTCTCATATATGTTGTTTGTTTTATTTTATAATATTAATAACATTTTTAAGTTCTACTTTTGGGCTGTCATAATGTAATTTCGGTAAGTACGCAATGATAGCACCAAAGTTATACCGTTGAATCTCCAACTTTAACCAGTAACTGAATCACTTTAGTCTCGATTGTCTAATGCTAATTATTTTAATCTGGATGCATGATCAAAATTTTAAAACTTCCCAATATGGTAAACCTTGTGCACATTTTCAACAGTTAAAGGGTAAATGGAGGGAAAAAAACACCAAGATCTATGAAAATAGATAGCTATTAAGGAAAGTAGGAATCTAGATCTAACTTTTGTTTCTGCATTATTAAAACCAGTCATGAAACGGGACAGTTAATCAGTTTTGTCTACTGCATGCAGTGGCCCATCCTTTGCTTTAGAAGCTAGTCACACCTATCCCACCCATCATTTAAAGCCATTCAATAGTGTATTGAGAAATGCTAAGTACACTCTCACTAAGTAGAATCAGCTTATACTTGCCAACTCATTTCCATCAATCGGCTCATTTTTTCTAAGGGAGAGCATGTTTAGCATGACTTAGTATACGGTATGGTTTCCTCTCCATAAATGCTTGCTTGAGTCCCAGACGCACATGTCATGATGGCAAAAATGTACATATTTCTTTTCTTTTTAGATTCTAATTCAATCTCATGTATGTTATCATATGCACAACATATATAGTGTCGGTTGTGTAAGTTTATTATATAAGAATTATTGCATGAAAATATTATTCTGAGAATATCCAGAGATTCATATAACATGAGATGTGGCACAGAACAGTATATATCCTTCTCAACCGACACTGAAGCATGGAGTCAACCATCAGTTATGATCACTCAACTGATTCAGTTGTTACACTCCATACATGTCACAAGTACAATAATAATACTATCAACTATCAATCCTAAATATCACTGAAGTAAAAGAATTACATGCAGGTTAAGTACCTGAAATTTTCCAATATATACAGGTTAAAACTGGGCGTTCTGTATTGACTTCACAGCTTCAAAAGATATCTCCTCTAATCACAAGAGTCATAACAGAAGCCATAAATTTCCATCTGAAACCAACTGCCATAATGGTAGCTGGTAATTAATCAAGGCATAAAACTTTACAACTTTAAAATAGCAGAGATTAAATGCACTGCACAAAAGCATTGTCAAAAAGGATTTAAAACTGAAGTAAATAGCAAGGTGTGTTAAAGCAAAAGAAAAGGGTGCAGAATAGAAGATTCCAAACAGCTGCTGGTTGAGTTATAATTAATTAAATGATGTTGTAATATAACGAAATATTTGTGATGTGGTGGAAGAGAGAATAAATACATGCATTTGTGAATGATTTAAAAGATCTGGTATAAAAAAAATGGGAAATAAATAATAGTTGTTCTTCGGATCACAGGCAGCACATGGGCGATTTTGATTAAATCGAGATACGATCGTTTAACAGTCATTAACTGTTGTGAGTTGTCTTCTGGATCCAATACTCATCACATAATAGGCAAAACAAAGCTAGCACCGACAGTGAGCTTCCACTGTTAGTATCTATATAAGTATTGACATGACTCATAGCATAACACATTTAATAAAGGTAAAGTTATAGTGTTTGCAGCTTATTCATATGAATTGGTGGTATAAAATATTGTTTACCATCTGTGAAAAGTAGAACTGTGCCCTATGAACTAGCAAATAATAAGCAATTTACGCTCGAACTCTCTCTACTATATATATATATATATATATATATATATATATATATATATATATTCCGAGATACACCTGTTTTGCAGCACCCATTTAGAGTCGCTTCCAATCGTGAGCTATACTAATCCAAATCCAATAAGATTTTATAAATGTTCAATCCACGTATATATTACAATCTATCCAAAATTTAAGCTCATTCCGACATTTATAGAATAATATATTCAATATTTAAATTTAACGGTTCGAACAGATATCTGAACAGTGAATAATTGACTTAAGATTTTGAAAATATTGCATTGTTAGGAATGCTACAAAATATAAGTGCCATGGAACCCTCCTATATATACACATACATATACATATGCATGTATGTAACAAAATCTTTTCTTGATTAAACAATTGAATGCTACGTAGGGCTTGATAAAAATCATATTATTTTATGGTAAGTGGCTGGAATGGAATAATATAAAAGTAAAACTATAGATCACGAAACCAAAAAAAGGGGTCAGAAAGTGTGTTGCTTACTGCTATTTAGCTAAAAAGCCTACGGTGATGTCTCCAAGGGTTAACATAATGTGGTTGATGTTTTGATAGTGGGCTTATATTAGTGTACTAAATAAATACATTTATCATCATACAAGCATATAAAATCGACAATATTCTCCCACCAAACCTTGCTGTAATGTAGTTTTGCTATGCCACTTATAAGGCCCAATCATGTGTTGACAAGGTAATTCAATTATATTGGGCCGGAAATTTTGGGTCATAATGCCTGTTATTTTGGAACATCCTGTGCATTCATGAAATGTAATTAAATTAAGCAAATAATAGTCTCGAGACATCCTATGACCGGCCATTTTGACAGGTTTGATTTAGATACTAATTTAATTCGTTTTGCAAAATGATCTTACGTTGGCCATCTATAATTAGATTAAACGAATTTTCCAATTGTTTACTGTTGTGGTTCATTTTGTAAAAGGTTTGCTAATAAAAGTAGGCTTTCAATATGGTAAGATTTATTTTCATCCATGTCTTCCATTAATTAATCCATCATTTTACTTTAATAAGTTAATCAATAAATAATTTATAAGTTAATCCATAGATGGATTTACTTAAAGGTTTCATGTAAATTCACAAAACTACATGTCATGCTTTAACATACATGCTATTCACCATGAAATGCCCTACACAAGATGAGATTATTATTATTACTATTATTATTATTATTATTATTATTATTATTATTTTGTTTTTTGTTTATCGAAAATCAACTTTCTTTACTTCTACTGAAGACACTTATCACTTTTCAACCCGTGTCTTGGAAAGTTTACTTTTAAGGTTGGTCGAATACCTACGTTGTTACAAAATTAATGGGTGATCAGATGCTGCTAGGAAGCCAAAGAAGAAATACACCGATTGTTATTATTATTATTTTGAGCAAAAAAAGGTGTGATCTTCCAAAAGAAAGAGAGCATACATATATATAATACAAATAAGGTGATACAAATACCCAAATACAGACCCAAAACAGGAGTCTTAGATAGTAATGTAAGGGATAATAGATAGATGAGTTTCGGCAAGGCCACCACCCATCATACTTCCTTATCGAATTCCGGCAAGGCCACCACCCGATAAGAAGTATATCTATCCCCATACATATAACAATCTATGTGCTAAAACAAGTGGTGTAACAAATCACCAAAAAATACAAACACCCCTACTCCTCCTACACCAATATATTCAAAGCAAATCAAAAGCGAACAATCTAAATAGCAACCCCAAACGCTCCACAGTTACATCTACAACCTGTAATCTGAAAAAAACTGAAACAAAATTATCAGTAACTTACACATATATATGAATATATGCCTATACATAAATATATATAGGCATAAATCCATATATACATGTATAAAGAGAAGGACATAAGAAATAAACAAACAAGAGAAAAGTGTCCACACAAGTAAAAATGAATCACCAACCCAGTCGAGGTCTATAGCATCTAAAATTGCTATTAATGCGAATGAATAAACTCAAGTTATATCTGACTTTAAACAAAAAACGCCCAAATTGCAAATCACCAAATAGTTTATAGTTCGAATTAGTCATCCAAAATAGACAGAAATTTACTATGTTAATGATTAAATTATCCTTAGATACAGAGATTGAATGAAAGATTCTCTGGTTCCTCTCCACCCAAATGAACCAACATATGAATATTATTAAAGAATCCAATATGTATTTCTGTCTAGAATTGTAACGTAATCTATAACAATTCCAATAATCATTACAATTACTAAAGGAATTAAACCAATCAAAAGTAAAAATCCTAATAATCATATTGAGAATAGAAAAGGTAAAATGACAAGAGAAGAATAAATGATCTACATCCTCCTCTCCAGTATTACAAAAACAACATTTTACATCAAAAATAACATTTTTCCTTTTTAACAGCTCAATCGTATTAAGCTTCTTATGGATGATCAACCACATTAGAAACTTTGCTTTAGTTATAGAATTAGATTTCCATATAAATTTAAAAGGATATAATGAAATACCAGAAAAATTAATAAAACTATACATAGAATTAACAGTGTAAACAAAACTCTTATCTATACCCCAGCTAATAGAATCACCATTCTCGTCCAATTGGTACAGTGCTAACTTAGCTTTAAGTAAGGCCAATTGTCTTAATAAATCTTCTTCTAAAATATTATCGAAGGAGAACTCCCACGGAGGATCTAAATTTGATTTGTAAACATCCTTAATTAAAGCATTCTTAAATCTACTAATGTTAAAAAGCTTACTAAATTCAATTTTTAACGGCACTCTAGATATCCAAGCATCGTGCCAAAAATAAGTAAGGTTTCCTGAATGCACTAACACTTTGCAACCTAAGTTAAAAAAGTCAAAACAATTCAAAACAGACTTTCAAAAATGAGATAATCTATTATTCCACCCCCCACTATTTCCGATAAAAAACTCACCTCTTGAATAATAGGATTTGGAAACGATAGATTTCCACGAAGCCTTCACATCTGGACATCTATATTTCCATAACCATTTAGCGAGCAGAGCAGAGTTAAAATTATGTAAATTTATAATCCCCTGACCCCCCTCTATCTTTAGGTTTACAACACATGTCCCAATTAACTAAGCATTTATAACCTCTACAACTAGAATCACCATTCCAAAGGTAATTACGCCTAATCCTATCAATCTTCTCAATGACTCATTTAGGAAATCGATGAACAATCATCCAATAAGAGAGAATAGCCGTTAGAACCGAATTGACTGGAACTAATCTACCTGCTCTAGACAGGAATGTATTGTTCCAGCTAGATAGTCTATTACTAATCTTATCAGTGATGACTATCCAATCTTCCTTCTTAAGCTTCGACGGTCTTATTTTAAAACCTAAATAATCAAAAGGAAATTTCATAATCGAACAGTTCAAAGTGCTAGCTACCAAAGACTCAACCTTGTTAAAATCATTAAGAACCATCACGGCACTTTTATCAAAATTAATTCTAAGACCAGATAACATCTCAAAACAGTAAAGAATAAACTTAAGAGCAATGATATGCTCAGGCAAATAGGAAGAAAATAATAATGTATCATTTGCAAATTGAAGGATCGATAATTCATTATTAAATTCCTCATTCCCAACACTACCTAGAACACCTAATCTCCCCGCTCTCTTGATAATTCTAGAAAAGACATCAACCGCTAAGTTAAATAGAAAAGGCGATAAGGGATCACCTTGCCTAAGTCCCCGCTTGGATTGTATCTTCTTACCCACTACCCCATTCACAACGATGTTGGAACAACCAGACTTAAGCAATAACATGATCCAGTTAGTCCACCTGACACTAAAACCCCTAGCAAGACATAATTCTCATATAAAATCCCAATCTATTGAATCAAATGCCTTCTCAAAGTCTAACTTCAAAATGGCACATGATATATTATTCTTACAACAGACATTAATGTATTCCTGTACCGCTGCCACTCCATCCACTATATTTCTACCTTTAATAAAAGCAGTTTGGGAGCAATCAATAAGGTCATTCATCTTACTACTCAACCTATTCGCTAAGACTTTTGAAATGATCTTGACAGAAACATTAATAAGAGAGATAGGCCTAAAATCTTTAGGAGAATTAGCCCCTTCTCTCTTATGAATAAGGATGACGTTCGCAAAGTTAAAGCTACCTAAGCATAGCTCAACATTATAAAATTCATTAAATAAGTCAATAATATCAGACTTTAAGACTTCCCAAAATTGCTTGTAAAAATTAACAGAAAAACCATCAGGCCCAGGAGCTTTGTCACTAGGCATATCACTAATTGCCTTCCAAATCTCCTGCTCAGAAAAAGGTTCATCTAAACTATCAAGATTAATCCTAGTTTCATAAGGATATAAATCCATCCATCTAACATTTGTTCTTCTCTTAATCTTAGAACCCAAAATCTGCTTATAGTAACTGGTGAAAGCTTCATTTAAATCCTTCTGTAGAGTCAATTCCGCATCATTGACAATAATAGAATGAATCATATTATCGCGTCTCCTTTTAGTCGCCACACTATGAAAGAATTTTGTGTTATTATCCCCTTCCTTAATCGATTGTATACGAGACATTTGCCTCCACATAACCTCTTCTTTTTCTAAAATCTGTTTGAGATCTAGTCTAAGGTTACAGTATTTGTCCTTCTCATTAGAATTAAGGATCCTTGACTCACTAATTTTATCTAAATCTAACAACTCACACATAATCTTATCCTTCTTAAATCTTACACTACCAAAAACGAATTTATTCCAACGCTTAAGGAAAAATCTTAACTTACCTAACTTTGCAACCAAGTTCTTCGCACTATTACCACTATATATATTATTAAAATAAAACAAGGACTTCCACTTAACAGAAACAAGGTTAATAAAACTAGAATCAAGCAACCACATCTTTTCGAACTTAAAACTACTACTAATAGCAATATTCGAATTACATGTAAGGATAATCGGACAATGATCAGAATGTAAAAAAGGTAACCCTTTGACTCTACAAATCGAAAATCTATCATCTATCTCAGAACTAATAAAAAACCTATCTAATAATGCGAAAGAAGGAATATTACGGGCATTCGACCAAGTGAACGATCTATTTTCAAGGGGAATCTCTATTAAATTATTGTCTAAAATAAAGTCATTAAATTCCTCCATGTCAGAGAAATCACTTTCCTGTGGTGATCTCTCCCCTAAAAATCTGGTGTCATTAAAGTCTCCCCCCACAATCCAAAGATTAGGGGAAAGATTCCTAAAACTAGAACACTCATCCCATAAGACTCTCCTTTCCTCCTTAGTGTGGGGGCCATATACATTAGTGATGCCCAAGAAGGATTTATCAGAAAGGGATTCTAAAATGATATTTAAAGAATGTAACTTGGGAGACTCGTGTACCAATCTGTATTGGTTTTCTTTCCAACCAATCATAATTCCTCCAGCAGTACCAACTGCCGGAAGACAAGACCAATTACGGAAAATAGTCCACCCAACCTAATATAAAAACTAAAATTTGGACACTCAATTTTAGTTTCTTGGAGCAAGACAATGTCAATGTGATAATCTCTAAAAAAAGTCCTATTTTTTGCACATTTTTTGGGTTCATTTAGTCCCCTAACATTCCAACTAACAATCCTCATCTACGCATTGAAGAAACCCTCTCTAGTTCTCTACTCCTAATATACTCGGCATCCAACTAAATATCAGAAAAAACAAAGGCAGTATCATTGGCTAACTGAAATAACTGACTAGTAGACAGACTCCCTAAAGCAAAAGGAGTATAATCACTACCAAGGGTTGGAGACATACCTGAGCCCAAATCCAAACTACTACAACTAGGAGTTGGGATCAGGAACTTACCTCGCGTCGAAGAAGGAGAACCGTATCTGATCCTAGCACTACGTCGAACCAATCCAGAACTGGGGATCCCACTTCTACGTCTTCTCCTCCTAATCGGAGGAGTGGATAAATCACTACTCCGATAATGATCATCACTAGGCTCCCGCGATCCATAACTAACTACCAAACTAGAATCAACATCCGAAACAACCAAACAAACTCATCTGATATCCCACCATAATCTGGTCTTAATAAAAGAGAGCAAAGACACACACCCCTCCTGCTTATAAGCACTGAAATCCGATCAGTAACCACCGACAACAATAGTCCACTCAAAACCGAGCCAGTTACCACCAAGTCCCAGTCTGACCGTCTCGTATCAACATACACAGTACCGGTAGCCGAGAAAGTTGCTACATCCATATCCTTCATACACGCTGACATACTATGGTCATCAACCTCATGCTCAACATGTGAAAAGGCACGCTGTACTCCCATACTATCTCTATTTTCACTGTCCATCACAGCAAGTGCTTCACTTGTCAAAACGTTCTTCTCCTTAGAAGAAGCCGCAATATATTCGCAGCAATTTACTTCCCGATTGACTTTCCTCCCCACTTTAAACCGCCCAACTTTGAAACCTTTTCTATGTAAGGAAGAAAATACCTGTGACTTCACTAAATTAACATCTGAAGCCAGTACTGGATCCATCTTATTTAATCCAATCTCATCCTCGAAGTTATCCAACATTTCAAAATTATTCATGAGGATAACATCGTTAGCCACTTTCCATTTTACTTCCAGAACAGGGCTGGAAATCAATCCCCCAGCAACCTCATCTTCAACATAACCACACATGTCTATCCCATCATTGCCAGTCATCAAGTCACTTGTTCACCTTCCATTACTTGCTATACAGTCAGTAAAGCAGTTACCAACTCGAAGCCCCATAAATAATAACACATCAGGGTCATAGTTCAGAGGATCAACACGCCATAGATCCCTTCTATACCCCACAGTACCTATCAAATATTCCTTAATGAACTTCCCATTATTTTCAGCTACTTCTAGATCTTCAACCTGAACGAATTTCATCGGTTTTCTATCACCCCTGTTTAAGGTGTTTAAACCAACAGACAGTTGAACAGAATCATCTCGAATTGTGAAATCCTGAAAGCTTGTCAATTTTCTATCGCAGATGATGATAGAATTAATAACATCAAAGTGCTTCGGCACCTCATTCAAGTATAAGATAGCCTTCTCCTTATTCCTAGCTGTCGAATCAACGTACATCCTACGAAACTTCAGGAAGTTTAGGCAAAAAGAAAGAGCGTGCTCTTTTCTATCTAGGGGACAAGGCAGAGAAGGAGACACCACATTACAATCAGTCCTCTTACGCCACAAAATTCCATCAACAAGACCTTCAAGGTGCCATCCCAATAACAAAAGAAAGTATGCCTCTTCATTCCCCCTTTCAGGAAAATCCAGAATAAAAAGATCGGATAGCTTAATTATGTTCTGACATATTCTCGAACAGTTGAAATGCAATAAGTCATAGACTGATTTCCCTCTATACATCGCCGGACAATTAAAATTTCTATGACCCAGCACCCCACAATTAAAACAGCGAATGCCATTTCGACAATTCTTAGCCAAATGGGCCAAATCCCCACATTTGAAACAACTCCGAACATTACTACTTTTACTATGATTTTTTGATGTGAGAGAATTCCAATCCAAAACGATGGGAGATATTCTAACCATCTCGGCATAAGATAATGAAGTAGTGAAGCTAGGAATTGTTGTACCTGATCTCATAGAACGTCCATCAGGATGAAAGGACTGATTGGTACCCTCATTATCAAACGAATTCAGCGGCTTTTCGGGCGAGCTCATAATATCACACTGCCTGAAAGTAAGATTTAACCGCCCCGGCTTCATATTAGTTTCCTTAATGAGCATATCCGGCGCTGTACCCTTGAGGATGCGAGAGATGCCATGGAAAATGCCCCTTGATTTACCACCGAATATTAAGACATCTCCTGACTCGAGTAATATCTTCTTATCTATAACACCATCTCTCCCATTCCTGTAAATAAACTCCGCCGTATCACCAATGGAAAAGGAAACTACAGGAAGCCCCGCCCGCAAACTATCGTAACTTTCATCATTATCTTGGTGCAAACCCAATTTTCCTTCCAAATTGTAAAAATTTGCTATGTAAACATCCGGAAACATATCCGGCAATTCATCCTTACTACCATCATTTTCCACAATTACACTTTGCGCAACCCCAATGAATTCACTAACCAACTTCAAAAATTCAACTGGAATTTCATACGGCATTGACCCATCTTTCAAACTTCTGGCATCATAATTCTTTGTTTGCGGATTCCAGATTTTGCCAAAGCACATCATATACAGGTTTAATTTGGCCCCATTATCGAAACAAGGTCTAAAAAACCCTCCTTTCCCAATTCCTAAATCTTGACATCTCCTAACAATCTGAATCTGATCAGGAAGCCTAATACAATTCTTTAGCAAAATCAATCCCGAACCCAGAATTTGATGGCTCATCGCATGACTGTCATTCGATCTCAACAACCCTTCTTTTTTCTGAATCGAGCATATGTTAAAACCTGTATTATCAACAGCAATATCCGCCAAATTCACTTGGCTCTTGTTCGATTGCCTTCTGCAATTTCTTGCAATATGACCATATCCCCCACAATCGTAACATCGAACGTCTGAACGGTAGGGTAAATAAGCCCTAATCTCCTTGCCATTCCGATTTGATTTACGCGAAGAAAATTGAAATAGCGGGAGATTTGTACAAGATCCACTCCAAGAAGACGAAGAAAAATCAGATGCCATCGCCAGAGTAGTGAACATTAGATTTTTTTTTAGTATAATTTGAAATTATCTATGATTATACCGATTGTTATTATTTTATGCCCAACTATCATAACTAGCATATATAAAGAGCCATTACCTGGTTGGATGGAAGGAATGTAACACCCCACCTCCGCTAGGGTCACTCACAAAGGGAATGCACTAGGTTTGGTGAAGCATTATCGAGGTAAACATGCACAGAAATATTACAAGACAGAACATATATATATAACAGCGGAAGTAAAACAAATTTCATTACCTTATAAAATAAGATCTAAAGCCTTTTACATCAGAATACATCAAAACCTGTCTTGCAATAATAAAGAAGCATAAAACCATTTCATAAATTATTCCCCAAAATAAAGCGGTGGAGCAGCCATAGCCAAGAGAAGACCAAGCTCTACATGATGACCTTCAAGCATAAGAGGTCCGAACTAAACAACATTATTTCCTCCCTGAAAACCTAGGGGGGGGGGACGGAAGACAAAGAGGCGAAAGAAAACGGGGTCAGTCATAAAGACTGGTAAGTCCTACCTACTTCCAGTATAAAGACAGGTAAAGGTAACATGACATGCATAAACTGAAAGTAAACATAAGGATGACTACAAGATAGATAAACTAAACCAGGGTAACGGGCTGAACTACTATAAACTAAGATATCATGATAAACTACGGTGTCATGATAAATCAAGGTATCACATCGTCAGGCTTCTATCAAGTATACTATCCCAAGGTATCTATCATGTATACCATCCCATGGTTCTAACATGTATATTTGCTCTGCACCCCTCGTACTAGTGTCCCAACCCGCGTCATGTGTTAACTATGAATGTCCCTTGCCCAATGTCATGTAATGGTCCATGTCAACCTAATATATAGCATATGTAGGTTTTCCCAACTCGTATGTTTCTTTCCATGTATAAGTTCAGTCCTTTGCCGTAGGCCATACGGGCTTTCCCATGTGAACGTTTTATCCTTGAGGTTATTTTGGACTGCTACCCTTGATCTCGTTATGTTTCCTTACCATGAACTATCGCGCGTTCCCTTAGGATTTATGCCACCTAGGACCACTAGGGATTATGCTACCTAATGAACGTTCCCGTGTCTCGGTCTGGGTTATGGCCACCTAGGACCACTAGGGATTATGCCACCCGTCAACCGCGCCCTTTTATCCCACGTATGTATCGTGAACCGTTTTCCATGTCCAGACGCACATGTTCCTCAATGTGCCATCCGAGTTCCGTGCCAGGGCAAATCAAGAAATACGGAACTCGGTCGGGAGCTTTAAGTCGTCTGCTGATGCAGATATCAAGGTCTGTTTTTGTACCCGTGGCTATGGTCCCATGTGACCCCTCCCTCAACTACTGAAAGGCAACCCAAGATAAATCATGTATGAGAACTACACTACGGCCCATCGATGCCCACTTTTAGATAGCCAACCTCACCCATAACTCGATAGCCAGTATATGGTCTGTTGGGAGTTCCCTGCCTTTCCGTACATACACGATTGACTAAAGATGGTAGGTAGTCGGCGACATGCTATCCAGGGCAAAATCAAATATCGTCGACTCCACGCTAATCCATCCCAGTCTTTAGGTCGCTCGCATAGCAACCAAGGCATACTCTTGGCTCTTCTACCGCAGACCTTAACCCCTGTGAGGCCGGGTTTCATGGACCACTAGCCACCTCACAGAGGGATACCAAGAGTACCCTCACGTCCCCCGAAGCTACCGCTTCGTCACCCAGTTCGTTGGAGCCCTTATCCAAGTCAGATAAGTTGCTCCTCCTCGTATACTAAGCGATGACCTACCAAATCAGGTTACTCATCTATTTCTGAACTAGTCCCATGTCCTTGGATAAGAATTATTACTCAGTTATCCTTAACTAAGGTTTACCACTTAACTCCTCTTTCCGCTATCCTTGTTAACTACGATTTCCAACCTAGTCCCCTGAGCTAGGGTTTTGTCAAATGGATTAAGTGTTGTTATCCAAGTTCATGACTTAACCCGCCTGCGAATCATGTCAAGATTGGCTAAGTACTCAAGTTCAAGAATTAGCCCTACAAGTTGGTTAAGTGTACCAAGAAGCTCATGACTTAACCCTATCAAGTCAAATTGGTTAAGTATTTATTTGTCTTAACCCTATCAGATTATCATGTTAGATTGATTAAGCATAGATTATCATAATCCCATCAGATTATCGAGTCGGATTGGTTAAGTATGGGTTAGCTTAACCCCATCCACTAATCGTATTACAATGGTTAAGCCTAATTTAAATGGTCTTGTGACTTAACCCTACCAGGTCCACATATTAGATTGGTTAAGTGTAGGTTACTTAACCTCATCAAATCATCACGTAAAATTGGTTAAGTATGAGTTACTTAACCCCATTAAATTATCATGTTAAATTGGTTAAGTATTGGTTACTTAACCTCATTGAATTACCAAGTTTAGATTGGTTAAGTGTTTAACTTAACCCCATCGAATTACCTTGTTTAGATTAGTTAAGTGAAGGTTACTTAACCCCATCTAATTACCGTGTTTAGATTAGTTAAGTGAAGGTTACTTAACCCCATCTAATTACCGTGTTTAGATTAGTTAAGTCTAAGTTACTTAACCCCATCTAATTACCGTGTTTAGATTAGTTAAGTGAAGGTTACTTAACCCCATCTAATTACCGTGTTTAGATTAGTTAAGTCTAAGTTACTTAACCCCATCTAATTACCGTGTTTAGATTAGTTAAGTCTAAGTTACTCAACCCCATCTAATTACCAAGTCGGATTAGTTAAGTGTAAATTACTTAACCCCATCCCCTAATTGTCTTGTATGGTTAAGTGTCATTAAGAAATCAAGCCCGGTCCCACTTAACCTACCCATTCGTGTCATATCGGTTAAGTGTCATTAGTCAAATTTACTTAACCCTATCATGTGGCATTAATTTAATTAATGCACTCTCAACCTCTCACAGTAGACCTTGTTGTGGTTACTAGTTAAGCCGGGCGGGTCCGGGTAGTTTTACACCACAACCTAGTCTAACCTCGGGTCTTAAGCGCGTCATGACCAACTTCTCACATTGGATCCTATTGTTTGTAGCCACTAGTTAAGCCGGGCGGGTCCGGGTAGATTTATGCTACAAACTTAACCCAACCTCGAGTTGGCCACTTTCATGTTTGGTCTAGTGTCTTTTTACACTTACAACCCACCCATGTCTAGTTCAAGTTCCATGTTTTCCCACGTGTCATGATCATATTTAAATGTATCATGAATGTCATGTTCTCATGTAAGCCCCATGTCAAGTTTTTCATGTCATACCCACGTTTTTCCTAAGCTACCCAAACGTATTTCCAACCCAAGTGGAAGCGAGTCACATAGTAGGGTATTATGCCAACATATTGGCCACAAACATGCATAGTATCATAAGGGAATTTGGTCACAAACATGCATAGTATGATAAGGGAATTTGGCCACAAACATGCATAGTTTCATAGGAGGATTTGGCCACAAACATGCATAGTGTCATAAGTGAATTTGGCCACAAACATGCATGATACATAAGGGGTTTGGGTTCATTTACATGCATAAGCCCCAAAGTCAAATCTTTGCCAATGTTTCACAAGTCAAATGGTTCCCAAAGGTTCATGCTAGCATTCCATAGATAAAGATTCAAACTTGCAAGATATACTAGGTTATACATAACATGAGTGGCATGATTAAGTCGCTAAAACATAACCCAAAGTCATATGTTCATGCTAATGGGGCAAACTAAGTTTACATAGGTTAACATACTCATGTTACATCTCATTTTATCCCATGTCACATTAGAACCACCGTTAGAATCTACAAGTAGCTAGAACTTACATAGCGAGGCTTAGGAAAGGATCATGCATCATCTTGACGAAGAAAGGTGGCTCCTTTGATGAAGAACCGTCATGAAATCGCCATAGCAACGTTGATTTGGCCTCGATTTGGTGTAGCGAGCTTGCACCTTTTGATTTGAACCCGATTTGAAAGCATAGTCTCTAGGAATTGGAGATGGAGGCCATGATCACTTGGCATTTGGGCAGCACTTCGTGGCATGAGTGATTTGTGAGGGTTTAGGGTAGGCTTAGGGGTCTTTTTATAGAGATTATGAGTAGTTTAGGCCGTTAGATTAACCCTAGGATAGATCCAAGCCCTCAAAAATCGTCACAAGCTTCCAAAACCGAGCCAAACAGCAAAACAGGTGCACCAGGCTGCCTGGGTCCGACCAGGCAGGTCGACCCCCAGGTCGACCCTGGGGTCGACTCCCCAGTCGACCTGGTCCCACCCAGGTCGACTCCCAGGTCGACCCCCAGGTCGACCTGGTTCTGGCGGGATTTTTCCCGCCTAGCTTGATTTCTGAAATTTTGAATCTGTTTTCGTTTTTGAATTTTTCGTGAAACTTCGCGAGGTCATATCTTGGTCATACGGACTCCGATTTACGAAATTTCGGACTCTATTTCGCGTATTTTTCCGAGACGAATGCAATGGCACAGCCCGTTTTATCTGATTCAGATTTTATAATGTAATTCTGCCTTGATTCTTGATTTAACATGTTGTTAAATTTCGGGTTGTTACATTCTCCCCTCCTTTAAGGATTTCGTCCCCGAAATCTCCAAGTTAGGAAGAACGTATCCTACCACCCATCATCCATCTACTCAAAACATCATCCACAGGCAACCATTGTCCTTAGACGATTTCTAATGCCATATGAACATATGCAGAACGTGTGTGTATATGCTCCTTAGCTAATGCTAATGATCAGGCCTGAATGATCTTTCTAATGCAAAATATGTTTAGTGCCATGAGTCCAACATGTATGCAAATATTCCTAGTCATATAAGTACTATATGCGTGCACAAACATTCATTCATATGCAACATCCGCATGGTAACACATTCAATTTCATCCATAAACAAGTATAAATACTCGTGCATATGCAACATGAAACGTGACCGCGTCAATCTAGTATCTAATGTGTATTCACGCATCCATGAACAACCACTTGCAACCATATCAATCATAACATGTTTCAAATACATGTTTACATCCATAGAGTTCTATCTAAGGTTCCCAAGATAAGATCGAGGAGATAAACAAGGCAAACTCCTTACGCGGTTTGTAACAGAAACATGACCGAGAGGATATCCACTCAGCGATAGCATGCAAGCAAGCTCTACAGGAGAACCAGGGATCAACGATATACTCTTACAAAGAGACACGATGCACGCGTCTAAGCCGCATTTTCTTGAGCTTAATTCCAGTGCGCCTTGACCACCTTTGACTTCATGACTTCGTAGCTCCTTGACTCCTATTTCCAAAGTATGAGTCGGAACTCATTTCACTATCGCCTCTCGTTCCTCTTTCACTTATTCTTTCCCTAGTATACTTGGCTCAACCATATCTGCGTACTCATGCAAGCTCTCCAAAATTCACTAGTGAATTTTGGATCTCGTTTACCGATGTCAATCCATGTTAACACGTGCACTTACTAGGGTGGTTCCTATAACCCATGCTCAAGTGGAATGAACCATCCGTCTTATTGGTGGACGTTACTCGATTGGATTAGAGATTTCCGATAAATGCATCAAGAGATTCTAGGTAACCAACCATGACAGAACCCAAAAGGTTACACGAGACTTCGAAGGTATTACCAAAGCAAGCCAAGAGTCTGACTACCCTCTTTTCAAAACCGAGAATGATATCCCTTACTGGATAACCACTTTACCCCTAGAATCCATCCATGGCTCAACAATAGAAGTATCGCCTCTAATCTCAACACTTGGCATAGATGTTCTCAAATCCAACAAGTCATGAATAAATGGACCGACTCTCCAACCCGATTTTGGGACAAAACTGGGATCCTTTACCATGCTAGTACTAAGGTGCAGAGACTCAACTATCCAAGCAGACATAAATGATACGATGATCAAGACAAAGTCTGGACGGGATGATAGAAAAGAACAACTAAACCTTTACCAGAAACGGTACCATTTCTTTTAGGTACCCTAGAAATGGGAGCGTACAATTGCCCTCTCCGATGATCTTGTCCTTGTCCTCCTTGATGGACTAAGCCATAGCAACAGTTGCTTATCCTTAAGCTCGCGTCCTTTATCCTTACTCTTATTATCCTTCCTTGTATCACGACAACAGGTCTCTCGAGAACCACCTCCATCGTACGGAAAACACACACGTGGCTAGACAAAGATTAGTCACAGTTAGAACTACTGTGACCACAGATGGAGGAAAGAAAGGAAAGGAGATTCAATCAAGGAATCAAAGGATAATGCTAATGGCCTTTGGGGAATAGCCTTTTAAAACAAACTTTTCTTGAAAAATGCTTCTTTGTAAAACGGTTTCTCAAATAGTTTCAGAAGGTTTTAAAAACTTTTGCCCAGTCTGGTAACCTTCTGCTCTGATACCAAATGTAACACCCCACCTCCGCTAGGGTCACTCACAAAGGGAATGCACTAGGTTTGGTGAAGCATTATCGAGGTAAACATGCACAGAAATATTACAAGACAGAACATATATATATATAACAGCGGAAGTAAAACAAATTTCATTACCTTATAAAATAAGGTCTAAAGCCTTTTACATCAGAATACATCAAAACCTGTCTTGCAATAATAAAGAAGCATAAAACCATTTCATAAATTATTCCCCAAAATAAAGCGGTGGAGCAGCCATAGCCAAGAGAAGACCAAGCTCTACATGATGACCTTCAAGCATAAGAGGTCCGAACTAAACAACATTATTTCCTCCCTGAAAACCTGGGGGGGGGGGGGGAACGGAAGACAAAGAGGCGAAAGAAAACGGGGTCAGTCATAAAGACTGGTAAGTCCTACCTACTTCCAGTATAAAGACAGGTAAAGGTAACATGACATGCATAAACTGAAAGTAAACATAAGGATGACTACAAGATAGATAAACTAAACCAGGGTAACGGGCTAAACTACTGTAAACTAAGATATCATGATAAACTACGGTGTCATGATAAATCAAGGTATCACGTCGTCAGGCTTCTATCAAGTATACTATCCCAAGGTATCTATCCTGTATACCATCCCATGGTTCTAACATGTATATTTGCTCTGCACCCCTCGTACTAGTATCCCAACCCGCGTCATGTGTTAACTATGAATGTCCCTTGCCCAATGTCATGTAATGGTCCATGTCAACCTAATATATAGCATATGTAGGTTTTCCCAACTCGTATGTTTCTTTCCATGTATAAGTTCAGTCCTTTGCCGTAGGCCATATGGGCTTTCCCATGTGAACGTTTTATCCTTGAGGTTATTTTGGACTGCTACCCTTGATCTCGTTATGTTTCCTTACCATGAACTATCGTGCGTTCCCTTAGGATTTATGCCATCTAGGACCACTAGGGATTATGCTACCTAATGAACGTTCCCGTGTCTCAGTCTGGGTTTTGGCCACCTAGGACCACTAGGGATTATGCCACCCGTCAACCGCGCCCTTTTATCCCATGTATGTATCGTGAACCGTTTTCCATGTCTAGATGCACATGTTCCTCAATGTGCCATCCGGGTTCCGTGCCAGGGCAAATCAAGAAATACGGAACTCGATCGGGAGCTTTAAGTCGTCTGCTGATGCAGATATCAAGGTCTGTTTTTGTACCCGTGGCTATGGTCCCACGTGACCACTCCCTCAACTACTGAAAGGCAACCCAAGATAAATCATGTATGAGAACTACACTACGGCCCATCGATGCCCACTTCCAGATAGCCAACCTCACCCATAACTCGATAGCCAGTATATGGTCTGTTGAGAGTTCCCTACCTTTCCGTACGTACACGATTGACTAAAGATGGTAGGTAGTCGACGACATGCTATCCAGGGCAAATTCAAGTATCGTCGACTCCACGCTAATCCATCCCAGTCTTTAGGTCGCTGGCATAGCAACCAAGGCATACTCTTGGCTCTTCTACCGCAGACCTTAACCCCTCTGAGGCCGGGTTTCATGGACCACTAGCCACCTCACAGAGGGATACCAAGAGTACCCTCACGTCCCCCGAAGCTACCACTTCGTCACCCAGTTCGTTGGAGCCCTTATCCAAGTCAGATAAGTTGCTCCTCCTCGTATACTAAGCGATGACCTACCGTATCAGGTTACTTATCTATTTCTGAACTAGTCCCATGTCCTTGGCTAAGAATTATTACTTAGTTATCCTTAACTAAGGTTTACCACTTAGCTCCTCTTTCCGCTATCCTTGTTAACTACGATTTCCAACCTAGTCCCCTGAGCTAGGGTTTTGTCAAATGGGTTAACTGTAGTTATCCAAGTTCATGACTTAACTCGCCTGCGAATCATGTCAAGATTGGCTAAGTACTCAAGTTCAAGGCTTAGCCCTACAAGTTGGTTAAGTGTACCAAGAAGCTCATGACTTAACCCTATCAAGTCAAATTGGTTAAGTATTTATTTGTCTTAACCCTATCAGATTATCATGTTAGATTGATTAAGCATAGATTATCTTAATCCCATTAGATTATCGAGTCGGATTGGTTAAGTATGGGTTAGCTTAACCCCATCCACTAATTGTATTACAGTGGTTAAGCCTAATTTAAAAGGTCTTGTGACTTAACCCTACCAGGTCCACATATTAGATTGGTTAAGTGTAGGTTACTTAACCTCATCAAATCATCACGTAAAATTGGTTAAGTATGAGTTACTTAACCCCATTAAATTATCATGTTAAATTGGTTAAGTATTGGTTACTTAACCTCATTGAATTACCAAGTTTAGATTGGTTAAGTGTTTAACTTAACCCCATCGAATTACGTTGTTTAGATTAGTTAAGTGAAGGTTACTTAACCCCATCTAATTACCGTGTTTAGATTAGTTAAGTGAAGGTTACTTAACCCCATCTAATTACCGTGTTTAGATCAGTTAAGTCTAAGTTACTTAACCCCATCTAATTACCGTGTTTAGATTAGTTAAGTGAAGGTTACTTAACCCCATCTAATTACCGTGTTTAGATTAGTTAAGGCTAAGTTACTTAACCCCATCTAATTACCGTGTTTAGATTAGTTAAGTCTAAGTTACTTAACCCCATCTAATTACCAAGTCGGATTAGTTAAGTGTAAATTACTTAAACCCATCCCCTAATTGTCTTGTATGGTTAAGTGTCATTAAGAAATCAAGCCCGGTCCCACTTAACCTACCCATTCGTGTCATATCGGTTAAGTGTCATTAGTCGAATTTACTTAACCCTATCATGTGGCATTAATTTAATTAATGCACTCTCAACCTCTCACATAGGACCTTGTTGTGGTTACTGGTTAAGCCGGGCGGGTCCGGGTAGTTTTACACCACAACCTAGTCTAACCTCGGGTCTTAAGCGTGTCATGACCAACTTCTCACATTGGATCCTATTGTTTGTAGCCACTAGTTAAGCCGGGCGGGTCCGGGTAGATTTATGCTACAAACTCAACCCAACCTCGAGTTGGCCACTTTCATGTTTGGTCTAGTGTCTTTTTACACTTACAACACACCCATGTCTAGTTCAAGTTCCATGTTTTCCCACGTGTCATGATCATATTTAAATGTATCATGAATGTCATGTTCTCATGTAAGCCCCATGTCAAGTTTTTCATGTCATACCTACGTTTATCCTAAGCTACCCAAACGTATTTCCAACCCAAGTGGAAGCGAGTCACATAGTAGGGTATTATGCCAACATATTGGCCACAAACATGCATAGTATCATAAGGGAATTTGGCCACAAACATGCATAGTATCATAAGGGAATTTGGCCACAAACATGCATAGTTTCATAGGAGGATTTGGCCACAAACATGCATAGTGTCATAAGTGAATTTGGCCACAAACATGCATGATACATAAGGGGTTTGGGTTCGTTTACATGCATAAGCCCCAAAGTCAAATCTTTGCCAATGTTTCACAAGTCAAATGGTTCCCAAAGGTTCATGCTAGCATTCCATAGATAAAGATTCAAACTTGCAAGATATACTAGGTTATACATAACATGAGTGGCATGATTAAGTCGCTAAAACATAACCCAAAGTCATATGTTCATGCTAAAGGGGCAAACTAGGTTTACATGGGTTAACATACTCATGTTACATCTCATTTTATCCCATGTCACATTAGAACCACCGTTAGAATCTACAAGTAGCTAGAACTTACATAGCGAGGCTTAGGAAAGGATCATGCATCATCTTGACGAAGAAAGGTGGCTCCTTTGATGAAGAACCGTCATGAAATCGCCATAGCAACGTTGATTTGGCCTCGATTTGGTGTAGCGAGCTTGCACCTTTTGATTTGAACCCGATTTGAAAGCATAGTCTCTAGGAATTGGAGATGGAGGCCATGATCACTTGGCATTTGGGCAGCACTTCGTGGCATGAGTGATTTGTGAGGGTTTAGGGTAGGCTTAGGGGTCTTTTTATAGAGATTAGGAGTAGTTTAGGCCGTTAGATTAACCCTAGGATAGATCCAAGCCCTCAAAAATCGTCACAAGCTTCCAAAACCGAGCCAAACAGCAAAACAGGTGCACCAGGCTGCCTGGGTCCGACCAGGCAGGTCGACCCTCAGGTCGACCCTGGGGTCGACTCCCCAGTCGACCTGGTCCCACCCAGGTCGACTCCCAGGTCGACCTGGTTCTGGCGGGTTTTTCCCGCCTAGCTTGATTTCTGAAATTTTGAATCTGTTTTCGTTTTTGGATTTTTCGTGAAACTTCGCGAGGTCATATCTTGGTCATACGGACTCCGATTTACGAAATTTCGGACTCTATTTCGCGTATTTTTCCGAGACGAACGCAATGGCACAGCCCGTTTTATCTGATTCAGATTTTATAATTTAATTCTGCCTTGATTCTTGATTTAACATGTTGTTAAATTTCGGGTTGTTACAAGGAAGGTATATATACTCAGTATTTTTATCAGATGTGTATAATTACCTGTACTTATATAGACCTTTTTTTTCCATTGAGAAGTTGTTTTTTTCTTTTTTCAAACATTGAGAAGTCTATTAGTGAGATCAATTGCAATTGACGTAATCGAAATATTGAAATCTACGGTACATTTCAATGCCGTGAAAGAAGCAACTGTCTAGCAATTCAGCTATACTAAATCATGATATCTGGAAACCTAGAATATATATATATATAACATTTTTTTGTCCATGAACCGTTTCAAACCAATTTGATTGGCATTGGTTCTATCATTTCGCTCCAAATTGATGCCAGAAATATCAAATCAGGCACCATTTGCACATGCACACAATGCTCTCTCATTATTTGGGGATATGTTCAATGACATTATTTCAGTAATATATGCCTATTAGATACATGCTTACATTGGAGGTGAATTCTTATAAAATAATATAGGAGCATATATTATTAGATGTAGGAATTGAGGAAGAAGAACTATATGAAACAGAGAAGAAATATATTTAACGTTTTTAAGTGGATAAACTAATTAAATTTTAAATATTATTAAAACTTAAAATATATAAGTTATTATTGACACAACAAAATAAACAATAATAGTTTGAAAATTATTGAGTATACTGCGATTGCATTCCAAACTATCCATTTGGATACTATTGAAATCTTAATAAATAACAATTCTTTTTATATGTTACTTAAAATCAAAATTCAATTTTTTATTCAGTCCTATGACTATCCCTTTGGTTACCAATGATCATTCACAGTCTAATGATGATAAATAACTATGCAACTTCATTTTTTGATGGTAGTTTATCATAATACCGTGACATACAATCACATACTATTTTTGACTATTTGATAAAAACTTAATAGTATATGGTGCTAGTAATCATCTAAACAAACTTTAATGATAGCCATTAATGATAGATAAAGAAGCTTTTTGGATGTCTCTACTAATCATCTATAATCAGTTGTTATTCCTCGTTAAGAAGAACCACTTTGACACATCAAGAGGCAAAGTATCTCAGCTATAGATCATAGTATTAGAGAACCTCGTATAACGATCCGGCACATAACACAACAATTTTGTTGGTCTTTATTCTTCATCAATCCTCAAATATACCGCTTTCATCTTCATTAGCAATCTATCAAAAATATTCTAATATGCCTTTAGCGAAGTACCGACCTTAACCTTTAAGCAAAAAATGTTTGCAACAAGATCAAACGATTTATAAGTGATTTTTTCGTATAAAACTCCTCCACTTGTCCCATATGGCTTTAACAATTGTCTCACTACTACTTTCGAAGATTACATTCTCTTCCATAGAAAGTTAAAGAGTAATATAAACCCACTATTTCGTCTTCTCTCTTTCAACGTTCAACATATCGTTTGGCCAACAAATGAGTATCAAATACTTCATTGTGCACACGATTTCTTCTAAGAACTGCTTTCATCTTTCGTTGCCACTTGTCTATAAAAAATTGAGTTCGAGATGATAAGACATATGGCGCCACAATATTTGGACTAATGGTTGAGGGACTTTCCGAGGTATTATCTGATTCTGACATTTTCACACATACATACCAATACCAATTGCTTCGATACCAAATTTTGTTATGAAATTCGTATTTAAATACCATATTTAAATCCAAACCCACAATCCCAAAAGAAGATGAGATCATTAATAAGTCTGCAAAAACAACCGATCACAAAATCTCAATCATCAATACAGTAAATAATCAACCTAAATACGACTATCTCAATCAAAAGCAATCAAAATTAACCAGTAGCAATGAAAATAAAGCACACACTAGATATTGAGTGGTTCCCTTAATGATTTGTTGGTGTATTATCCTCTTTGGAGAGAATTTTATTACCACGATGAGAAAAGTACAAGAGATTCGTATAATGATAACAAATAATCAGTTCAAAATTGATTTTGTGGAGAATAGATTTAAAAAAATAAATAGTCAACAGTAACCCTAGAAAAAAAGCTTCGCAGCCATGGCTGCCACCGAATCTTACCAAAATCCAATCTTTGATGATAATCTTGATCATAATGGGGGCTCTATTTCTTCTCCTCCATCTCTCTCCACCCCTCATACTAGCCTCAACCCTGGTATTCCACAATCTTTTCTATATTCATCGCTGATGAGGAAGGATTTACAGTGGTTTAGAATCGCAAGAAATCAGCGAAACCAAATCAGAAATCTGTCTCTTCGTGTAACGACCCGGATTCTGGTCAATTTATTTTAAACATTTAAATATTATTTTAAATATTGTGTTGATAATATATATTAATTTTTATATTGAGTTATTGATTTAATAATCGATTTCGATTAAGTTTGAGTATAATTAAGTTATCGTAATATGAGAATCTGAAATAATTGAATTCAAAATTTAAAATTCAATCAAAACGATTCAGGTGATTAATATAAATTTTTATTTGAGAATATAAATGATAATAATAATAATTTATTATCAAGGAATTAATTCTATATTATATCGATTTAAATTATCATCTTCTCCATATGATCGAATTAGACTACGAAACTTATTCCAGTGTGTTCAGAATAGTAATATAACCATAGGAATGCCAGTTATTGCATTTAAATAGGGGATCGAAAAACACGTGCTGTTTTAGATTAAACAAAATCATACCAGTTCTAATCAAACTAAAATGAAATAAAATAAAAATTATTATAAAATAATTTCCTTCCTTCCTAAGCTAATGGTACAATACAAACCTACTATACCACTAACCTTATTTGTACCTTTGAAAGACATTGTTTTTATCCTTTTAATTTTCATATATGTATATATATATATACACACGCACACACACACCCCTATACCGCAAGCTACTGGATTTCGAGGAACAAATTCGCACGCACCTCCCATTGTATTCTTTTCGATTTCATCTCCTCAGAAATCATCAAAGTAAGAAAATCACCCCTTTCCCCGTCTCTAAAATTAAAACGAAGTCATACGGAAATCATAAGGCTAAAAGGAATGTTTCTGTGGATTTCTAGGCCCACGAACTTTGATGGCACATTCGATTTCGAGTGCGAGGCAATTTCTGGCAATTGACCTTCTCGATTGCAAGTTTGGTTTGGTCGTTTCGTGGATAGGGGTTTGAGCTAGTGTGGGCGATGGCCGGGGAAATTCTGTTTAATGGAGGGCGGTCGCGATTGATTGATGGTAATAATCGCGATTTAACAATGAGGTTTGGGTAGATTCGGGTGCAAATGTGAGCAGTGACATTAGTAGAAGCTTCACGGAGTTATGGTGCTGATGTCTGGAGGGTGTTGTATCAAGCAGGTGACAGTGAGTTTGTTTTAAATGTTTGATTAAACTGCAGAGGAGTTCAAATTTTACCAGACGGGAAGGAAGAAAAGACGTGGATTCTGACAGTAAGAGAAGAAGAAATGGTGATCAACAGTTATGTAACAGCAGAGAAGTAAGGTGACCGGGTATTAGAATTTTGAATATAATTAGTTTAGTTAATGTCTTCTAATTAAATTAAACTAGTTTAATTTATATCCAAACTTGTCAGGTTAATATATATTTCATACATAAAGAGAATCAAATGATATCTATTTCGTTGGATCCATATGGGCATAGACAACGATGCGGAATTGGTCTGGAGAGCTTTAAAGCTTTCAGAGATTTTTGTCTAATTTTAAAATGTTGTTTAAAATTAGATAAAACAATGATAAATCATCAAAATAAAATCACAGTGAGTAAATCTCACTCATAAATTTATTTTATCGTTAATAATAAATTGTTGGCTGCTTGGATGCATTTATTAATTGTTATCAGTTGTGATTATTATATATATTAGTTATTTAGGCCTGGTGGTTGTGGCTATTATATATATATATATATATATTGGTGGTTGGATATTTCCCGCAGTACTATTAACGGATGCTCGCAGTATCATTAGCGGATGATCCTATGCGCCCACACAATATATTATAATGGATGACCTTCTATACTGTGATATCCTGCCTTGAAGCAGGATGAGTATAATTTATATTGGCTAACATCTTTGGATGTAGGAAAACAAGTTAGAGGGATCCAAGTGGATTCCTCAAAAATTTATTATTGTATGTTTTCATATATATATATATATATATATATTATCATATGTGATGTGATAGAAAACCTATGGCTGATAATTGGGTGTTTTGGATGTTTAAATATCACTAGGCCTAAATGTTGATTTATAAAAATATCATGAAAAGGGAATTTGAGATTTAAAAGGGGAAATATATTTGTCTAAAAATAGAATTTGAATTTCAAATGGGCTAAGAAATATTAACTCGTTTTGAATAATAAAAACAAGTAGTGAATTTATAAATGATGTTTATAAATAAAATGGAATAATTTTCATTGGATACTATGGGGAGTAGAATGAATTTATAAACGGTGTTTATAAATGAAGGGAAATAAATTATCATTGGATAATATGGATATTTAAATTCAAATGTGAATTTAAAATGAGAATCAGAAATCGTTTTAAATAGTAAACAATGAAATTTATTCCGATGTTCGGAATGTAAATAGAATTGGGATAAATCCATACAAATTTATGGTTTAAACTCGAAAATGTCGATTTATATAAAAATAAATTATTTCCAGAAAGGATATTGGTATTGTTTTAGACAGAAACGAAAATAAATATGTAAATAAATTATAGTTATATAATAAAATATTCCAAAAATTAGAATTGGGTTTCAAATAGGTATTTGAAGGGAAAGCTTGATTTAATTTGTAAAACAAGGGAAATAAATTATAAACAATGTTTATAAATGTAGTGAATTAATTATCAAGAGATAATTTGAAGTTTTAAATTCAAGTATGAATTTAAAAATAAAATTTGAAATCGTATTAAAAACGCAACGACGGTTTTTATTCCTGAATTCAGAATGTAAAATGAATTGAGTTTCAAATAGATTTTTGAAATGAAATTGTTTTTAATATATAACATAAGGAAGTTGAATTTATAAACGATGCTGATAAATCTAGTGAAATAAATTATTTTAAATTCAAGTATGAATTTAAAGGTTAATTGCAAAAGTTTTGAAATAGAACGATTGATTATATTCCGGAATTCAGAATAAAAACTGAATTGAAATAATTTTAAATTATTTATAATTGAAATTCGACTTATATCGAATTTTATAAAATAATTTATTTCCCCGGGGGTTGGAATATATTATAGAAAATTGAGTTATAAATAAATTTATAACTGAATTATGAAATAATCAACGATTGCGATAATCGAGAATATTAAGTTGGATTTGATAAATTGGATGAATTTATATTAAAATATATGAGAAGGAATTGAAATTGATTTGATAAATGATGTTTTAACATTTATATTTAAAATATAATTAAAACGAACTCTCGCAGCGTTGTAGTTCGTAATTTGGCGTTTCGAACTTCAATTGAGTATAGAACTCAATTTAAGTCAGAATTCTTTGAAATATGAATCGCCAGGATCGATTGAATCATAATTTTCTAATGGAAGAGAAAAATCTGAATTTTGTCTAATAGATTTAAAGTTATGTCAAAATCAAATTTCCAAAAAAACAACGCCATAACCATTATTAAACCATAACGGTTTATTTAAATTAATAAAAGGGTTTTAAGTAAATAAAACTGAAATTTCCATTAGAAAAATCCAGATTTGAGTTATAAAATAAATATGAACTCAAGTGCAGTAAATGGATTGATTTTTGAAATAAAAATTAGATTTTTAATTGTTGAATAGAATTAACTAATTTAAGGAATAATTAGCTAATGGAATTTTGAATCGAAATTGGACTTAGGATAAGTAAAAAGGGGTTTATAAATTTATATTCGAAACCGAATATGAGACTTGAATTAAAAATGGAATTCGATTGGTTTATAAGCAAACTAAAATTGTATATGAACGTGATATGTTCAATTAAAAAGTGGAATAAGAAAAAGAGCTAACTGAAGAATAAATTATCGAATTGAGTTAAAATGACCGGATTGAGTTGGAATAAATTGGGAATGGCAGTATATATGTTAAACTGGTATGGAATGAAGAAGATGAAGTTTATGTTTTGAGTGCCTGGCAAAAAGCTACATGGTTAAATTTCATATGAGTTTTTATGCGTCGAGTCGGCAAGCCGCTTGGCTTTTGGATTTTCTTTTTGAATGGAAAGGGCCTAGAGAGGCGTGTTGAGGTTTGTGCTAGTGAGCCATACAAAGGAAGCGCTGACGAAATTTCCTAGAAATTTAAGAAGTTATAATATTTTTAAGAAAATTTGATAAGTAGAAATCGATATATCAATAGATATAGAATGCGATATGGAAACACACTTAAAATAAAATATTATAAACAAAAAGGAAATCTATAATTAAATCTGGTAAATATAGAAAGAGAAACATATACACGTCTTAAAAATGAATAACCGGTTTTTGTGATGTTGATTATTCGAGGTAAGTGGTCTTGTATGTTTTGAAGTTAAGGATGTTTTCAGTCAAGGTCTGAGAGGTAATTATACCCCAACTTGATTGATTTCATTACTAACCGATAAATAGCAAAATTCAGTCTCGAAGACCAATGTTTGAATACGATTTAGGTGAATGCAGTATTTTGGGTTGTTGTAATGATATTTTACACAACATTCGTTTTAACCCAAATAAGTGTAAGTTTGGAAATATAATAACGGATATTTCCTAACTATAGAAATAAATGAGTTCGTGAAAGGGAGGAGTAATTGGAAAGTTTTCCAATTATAAATAGAATATATTTTTCTAAGTATAGAAAATAAAGGAAGGTGATATATGAAAATATTTTCCAAATAGTGTAAGGGCCAAGAAGATTGTTGAAAGTATCGGGTTAACAAATATTGATAAGGAAATGGAGAAGTGATTTAATCAATGAAATATTAATTAAGAGGCCCAGTGATCTGGTTGATTCTATGTCTGAATGTTTGTTTTTCTTCGATAGTTAAATAACCGGCTATTGAAGTATTGGCCAATATCGTTGTCAATATGGAGAGACCAGTTGGATTATTATCTGAGAACCACTCCATATTGGCAATAGCGTTACGAATCAGATTATATGAAGACAATCGAAGATGGAGCAAAGTGCAAGGGCTTTTTCTGTTAACCCTAGGTAGAATTGCCTAAGATGGTGGATTAATGGAAATTGTGCCTTCCGTTTCATTCAGTCCTAGAACGAATGTGTATGGACGAATGTCTGACAGAGTATTTCCATTGATCGGATATGTTGGTCTGTACAAATATACATCTGGTGGAGGCGAATTTATTCTCTTATCATAATATCTAGAATATCTTTGTGCAAATCAATTAGTGGTTAAAGGATCTGACAATGTGGCATTCAAAGTGATTGTGCTATCAATGAAAGGTAAGTAATTGTAACCTCATGCCTCGCAACCGGAAAATTGTATAAAATCGGGTAGGTCGCATGGCTAAGTGGGTCGCATCCAAGTAGGGAGTGTTATCACCTGTTCTAGAGAGAATCCTTTTGCTTCTTTAATCTTTCGATGTTGTCCCTTTCGGGAAACAATTCTAATCCCAACCGTTGGTGGCAATACATTCAGTACTCTCAAGTGAAGTGAGGAGCCGGTCATGTTTATCCTAGGTTGCAAGATGTTCTTGTTGAACCCAGTGTATTCATCTCTAGAGATACACTGACGGAAGGTGGTCCCATACCTTGCCAGTTGGAATCCAGTCGAAAGGTGGATCCGTCTTACGATTATCCTTTCTTTTAAAAAGGATTTTTTAAAGTTAAACCAAGTGGTTGGAGTTTACTCATGTCAATCCCATGACTGACCCAGAGTTTATTTTGTTTTGATTTACCCTGAACTCTTGGGTGCCCAAATTTGTATGGGCAGTCAAATAGTTTAGGTATTTTCAGATATCCTTGGAGGAGCTTGGAGCAGGAGGCTTCAATATTATATATATAGAGAGAGTTTATTCCGCCGTGATGTATATGTGATGAACAAATGTTGTACTCTGATGATGATATGTTTATATAGTTAAAATTTTGTATTCCAAAAGTTGTTATATATATATTATATTATATTACGTTGTGATGTGAGATTCTATGATGTGTTTATGTTCTTATGTCTTTTTCTTCTATTCTAATATTTCTTTCTTTCTATTTCTCATCCTCTAACTTCTTTCTATTAATGTTCCGGTAATTTCTGGTGTTTGGTTAGTCGATATGACATTTGTATCGATAATTAGGATCGAGAAAATGTGGGTTACTTACACTTCGACTCATTTCCAAAAGGGAACTAGAAAAATCAGTGAGTACCCATTCAAATCAAAATCGAAGCCATTTGTTGCATCTAATGGCAACGATTTCAGCCTAAGATTTCAAGTAGAAATGTTAAAGAACTCAGACAATCAACAAAGATTAATTTGACAAATGCCACTAAGCCATCTTCCTGGGCTGAAATGGTAACGAATGGTAGTCAAAGCTCTGATTTTGATATGAAATATATATATCTCCAGTGGAAACCATCGGCAATTAGAAGATTATTGTGGTAAGTGAAGAGATAAGTAATCAAACTGAAGGTAAATGGGGTTTATCAGTAGTTGCTTACTTTTTTGGCAAAAGACCGCCCTGTCATCATTTCAGGGCTTTTGTTACTCGTACTTGGAATCCTATCTGTTCTTTAGAGATATTTACCCGTGACAATGGGTTTTTCATTATCAGATTTACAAACTCAGAAGATGTTAGAAATTATTAAATGGAGGGCCATATTTCATCAATGGCAAGCAAATCATACTTAAGAAATGGAGCAAGAAACTGGTTCTTGCTCGTGATCTATTGAGTAAAATGCATGTCTAGATCAGGCTACCAGAATTAAACCTAAGGCTTTGGGATAAGGAAGCATTTAATGCTATAGCCAGCATAGTGGGAATCCCATTGAAGTTGGATGAGCAAACTACAAACGGAACCTGTTTAAGCTTGTTGTATATGACGTAGTTGTATACACAATTATATGATTTTTGCTTGATGATAACAACCAAATAAATATTATTTTAAATTTGTTTGTTATTGTACTGTTCTATACATACATCACAGATAGGAATATAATATTTATATTTAAATAGAATACGACTGTACAAACTTTCATACAGTATTTTATTTAAATTGAATATTATATTTCAATCTTTCAAACAATACAACTATTTATAACTCCACTATTTAAACACTTCACATGAGATTGTACTTGTAAATAAACTAAATTCGATAGACAAGTTTGTTTGAACACAATAATATAATATTTTATTTCATTCAAATTTGTTTACTACAAATATCAGTACAATTCTCTCTTTTTGTACATAACTTCTCACTACAACACTCAACACTCAATATACAGTTTCTTTTTACATACAATTGACATATTTACATATTGACATTTATATATAGTCTTCTGTCTTCACAGCTCAGTCAGTCCAGTCTTCATACCTGTCATATACAGAAACACACACACAGTATATGGAACAAAAATAATGTTCTAAATTATAGTGAATATAATTTTTATTTTAAAAATTTATTTGCCTTAAAATTTCGGTGTGTTTCTCATCATTTTTCTGACTCGATCTGATTTTCGTATCCATTCGACTATGTCTAACTAGTTTGTGATATTCCCAATGATACACTGTAAATACCACAAGGTAGACAATATGTATATACGGTGCAGGGACAGAAAAATAGTCTGAATGGCTGCTTATACACACGTGTGCATTGCCTCGCCAATCCAGTTTGTAACTGAGGAGTAGCCACGTGGACCATCTCGACTTAGTGCAACAATAATAAATGTTGTCGATACAACTCAACATAACACAAAATGGTCGAGTCTCAACATATTCATAACGGATAAAGTGACACAAATGCAATGTTCAGAAATGTGGTCGAATCATGTACAAGACAGCTCAAAAACACAATGCAACAAAAAGTAGTCGATTCAACATGTTCAGCGCAGTATGAATCATGCAACAAGTAAGTCCAAAGATCAAGCCAGAGGTCAAACACAACCCATACAAGTTGCAACAAATATTGGTAAAACATATGCATGTATATATGGATGGCATGGTCGAGTCAAAGTGTAAAAATAAAAAATGACACTTGTGATTCAGAAAATTGCATCAAGCCAACAATAAAAAGAGATGCACATATGTATGCACAAAATGGTGCAGGAAAACTTGCAGTACACTCATGGATGGACAAAGCAATAACTCAGACCTAAGCATGCAAATGGCAGCTGTTATCTAGCACTAGCTAATACAACCTGACACATTTCTACTTTAAAGTGAAGCATGATTCAGAGGGCATCAACATGTTCAAGCGAAAGTTCACATATACAAGCCTGAGGTCAGGCCAGTTTCTAAATCCCAAGTTCAATGCAAGTGTAAGGTAGCATAGAAGATTCAACATGTACAATATATGCAAGCATGCCAAAACATTCATGAGCAAAATGGAGTTACAAACCAAAGCATGAAACAACATTAATAAATGGATACAAGGTGCGGCATAGTAAACATAACAGTGCAAGCTTTTAGTTTCAAGAACATACAAGCTTGGTTCAGCAGAAAAGCAAAGATGAGCATGCGAGAATAAAAGAGCCAGTTTTTCATGTGCACAACAATGTTACAAAGGGCAAACAAGAGGAGCAAGAAATCTTTTTCAATATGTTTCCAGTTTTGAATAAAACCTTTTAAGGCAAGAATCAATTCTAGAAAAATGTTCTTGGATTAAAATCATTCATGGGTTTCCACAAATACACAATCAGTGAGCAATTTTTCTTTTAAGGTTCAATGTATTTCCAGCAATCAGCAAGTTATTCACGGCAAGGTTTTAAATCACTCAAGTTCAAACTTGGCAACAAAGAGGGCAATTTATAGAGAAAATCAAAGCTGAAGGAAATCAATTCAATCAAGGAGGACCATAAACTAATTACAACAAGAATAAACTAAATTGCTAACCATTTCAGCAAGAAAACATTTTTAATATTTCCAAAATTGACTAAAATCAAATTAAACTTTCTTTAATGTTTCCTACGTCCAAGGAATTCATATTGGGTATGATAACAATTTCAAATTCGCAAGAGCCAAATTTTCAAAGTAGAGAAAGTTAAAAGAGGAAACCGCAAATTAGCCAAGTCATTTAAATCGAAATCAGGGATTTATAGGATTTATAATCCTATTTATGTCATCATTTATATCACAGGCACAAAGTGATCGAAAACCAAAAAACAGATTCAAGAGAAAAATCGAAACAATTAAATCAGAGATTCTTACAAGTTTTCGATCGCAAGCAGAGAGGATTTCCCTAATCAGATCGACAAAGAATAACATCATATTCAAGCATCAGAGAACCATGACATCATTCCAAAAGCCATCGAATAAATTTGGGGAAAATTTCTTAAACCCTAGAGCCGCCGCCATTTCTATTGGAGAATCAAAAGAGAACGGGAAAAATAAGATAAGGGCGCACCCCTTTGAACTATGGCCGGCCAAGTAGAAGTGTATAAAAGGAGATTTATTTTTCCTTTTTAATTCTAGGGTTTTATTTTCATTTTGTTGTATTTTAAATTTCTTTTGTAAATCGTCCGAACCAGTTCTAGAGTCTGTAAAATCTAGAGGGAACCAGTTAGGGTGTTAACTAGCAGTTTACTAGAGTCTGTAAAAACTAGAGTTACTTGTTACAGGGTCGTAATTAGGGGAAATCTGATCTAGGGGATTAGATCAGTTTCGGTTTTGAGCGTAGGGTTAGTATAGGAGCAGGGAGTGCGAGTTTACATGGTCTTGTAAGCGGGATCTGTTCTAGAACCTAGTAGAAACCTTAGGAATAGAGCAGTAGGCAGGGTTTTGCAGAAGCTGGGTATCTCTATGTGTTATTTCCTTTCTACTGCATTCTGTGACCTGCTTATTTTTTAATATCCCATCAGATTTTTAACTCAGTGAAAAACTGAGATAAACCCTATTCACCCCCATCTAGGGTTAATCTGGATCCAACAAGTGGTATCAGAGCCTGGTATTTCATTAACTCTAGAGTAATGGGTCATCCTAGTTGTCAGTCCTCTGAGAGTCAATCCAGTCATATTCCATCTATTTTTAATGGTACAGATTTTTTTAAATTGGAAATTTGAAATGGAGTTATATTTAAAATCTGTTGATGTTAAATGTTGGGATACTGTTATTAATTGATTTGATGTGGTTAGTAGAAATGATATTGGGTTTAATTCTCATGTTATTCATATTTTATATTCTCATATTGATGATGTCCAGTATAGCCTTATCTCCCATTGTTTAACTGTGCAGGAAATCTGGAATACTCTCAATACGAAGTATGAACAAATTGACAATAACAGCTCAAAACCCCGAAAAATCAACTCAGTTTCAGAATTGTGCTTAATAGGTTGTATAGATAAAAATTCAGATGGAGACTCAACAGGAAAATTTTCTTATAAAGATTTTGTTCATCTTTTAAATGGTTTAGCTGAATCTGTTGAGAATATAAAATCTGAAAATAAAATTCTGAAATCTAAAAAACTTGAGTTGATCAGCAAAAACAATATTTTGGAATCAAAACTTGAGAAGGACAAGAAATCTTCAAATTCCAGTTGTAAAAGTTGTTCAGTTTTGGAAAATAATCTTGTTTATCAAAATAAAAATATTCAAAACCTTGAAAATGAAATTGTGATTTTAAAAGAAAACAAGGTTGAACTTGAAGATACAAACAACTTTTTACAAAAGGAATTTGAAAATTTTAAGACTAACAAAAATTCTGAATACGAATTTACTAAAAAACAAAGTTTGTTGAAAACAGATTTGATTTTAAAAGAGCTTGAAAATGAAATTAAGGATTTCATGATTTTTTAGATTGAGAAATAAAAACAGTTTGATACTAAAATTTCTGATTCTAAAACCAAAACTGAGAATCTTCTAATTGAGAATGATCTTTTGAAATCTAAAATCAATAATCTGGAGTTGAGTCCGAAACGTTCTTCTACTGGAGAAAAATCTTTTAATATGCTATTGAAAAATCAAGTTTCTTCTGGTAATAGGAATGTTATCGGTTTTAGGAAAACAAATGATTTTGAAAAATTATATTCTTATGATTTTAAAAATCCTTTAAATTGCTTTAAAAAGGGTCTTTCTAAAAATTTGAACTCTGGAAATTCCAAAAGATTTTTAAATCACAACCAAGATGAGAATTTGTTTTATAACAAACCATTTAAACAATCTTGGAGCCCAAAAGGAAATAAAACAAACTTTGTTAAATTCAAACAGATCTGGGTTTCAAAAGGTATAAAGATAGATTCGAATGGTTTAGTGTACAAACAAGTCTGGGTACCAAAACATATGAATACAACTGTGAGTGGTTTTACTAATTTTGTTAGACCACTCGATCCTCGAAATTATTAGGTACCGAAGGAGGCTAGGGGACTGCTTTGTGAAAGAGAATCTGAAATCAAACTTCCTCATTTCATTGAATCAATTGAAGTTCCTTGGACAAGCTTGCTGAGTTGGAGATCCACAACATCTTCCAAAAATCTGGTATGATCTCTAAACTCATCTTTGTAAATATTTTTTCTTTTTCTTTGTGTATTCTTCCTTCTACCCCTTTTGGATATTTTCTTTGATTTTTCTTAGTTGATTTGTCACTATCATATCATTGTAACTTCTTTTGTGCTTTCTTAACTCCCAATTGCAGTACTCACGATCTTTAGGAAATTCACTTTAATTGAATGGAACTCTAATGTTTTTAATTATTTCCAGATCTTGAATTTAATCTTGTAAATATCTGCAATTGTTTGAAGTTTTCTGATTTTCTGAATTCATAACAGTGTTAATGTATTCTTGTCATATCTTAAACACTGTTGATTTGAATACTAAATTTTTTGAAGATCTGAAAATTTAATGAAGTTTCACACATCTCTGTTGTTTTGAGTTCCTTCTAATTCATTTTAGAAAAACTTGAAATATTACACTCATTACAGCACACTGCTACTTCTCAGTTGTGATAATTTCATTGATTTTCAGATTGGCTTGAAATTTTTGAACTGACTTGAGACTCATTGTTTACATCTTAAAATTCACTGTTATTCATGATTATCTGGTTTAGATTTTTGTTTGTCTGAAATCATTTGAAATTTCTTATATTTTGAATCTCACACACCTCTCAGATCTGAAATTATTAATCATGTGTGATTGATTCATTGTATCTCATGATTTACATTTGCTCAAGTGATTTCGAATCAACCATTATTTTTGGATCATGAATTATTACTCAATATTGATGTAATTATTCTGAAAAATTTCTTGTGTGATTGTCAGAAAAATTTGTGAAAAAATCTTTTGAAAAATGGTCATTAAAACTCACTGCTATTTCATGATGATTTGAGTTGAATATCTGTTTGTTTAAAATCATTTGAAATTATTGATTTATTGAATCACGCACATATCTTGGATCTAAAATTGATAATATGCCGTGATTGATTCATTGAATCGTGAGTTTTTCATATTTCCTCAAATGATTTCAAATAAACTGTATTTTAATCTTGGATCATGAATCTTCTTATGTGACCACCATCTTGACAAGTCTGCTTTAGAATTGGTTATCATGCTGCTCTGATTATATGATCTTGATTTGAAAATATTTTTGATGACTGCTTGATTTGGTATTAAAGGTTTACCATGCTCTGATAGATGGAATATGTATGCTTGAGTTTCTTGCTTTGTGATTGGTTTATGCTGTTTGAGATACCCTTGTTTATCTGTAGTATCATGTTAAAATTCTCTTTAATAGGGACATCAAGTGATATCAGTTTACAAGTGTTGTTTTGTTTATTCTCAACATGTATATATTTCTTAATCTCTCATGTCTTGTGTAGATCTTTCATTTCCCTCTTCTAATTAATTTTCAATTTTAAAATTATTTATTGATTTTCATTCAGAAATTGAAATCAATAACCAAACAGAACTGTATTTATAATTCATTAAAATTATTATTAGGTTTTGAAATTGGGATGAATTTTGACTGCAGCATCTTTCACAACAAGAGGAAATGTTATTTAGATTTTTCAGGATGGTTGAACATTTATTATGATATCTTTGAATTGGCAATTATTTCATGACCATCTCCTTTATCTATCATTATTCTGCCAATCCATGATAATTTTATATTAATGTGGAGAGTTAATATGTTTTAAAATCTTTTTGAATAAACAGTGGAAATATTTGTGATAGATATAGGACTATGCTATTTTTTAAAATTAGTGACAACTGAAAATTTTCAATGATCCTAGTACAGTCGAGCATATTTCATAATATAGTTAATTAAGAAATTTATTTCATAGTCCATTTCTATACCCACCACATTTCTATCATTCATATTGGTTTTATATACTGAGGCATTTTTTTAAGCTGAAAACGATATATATAATTAATACATAAGTATGTCTCTAATCTCATTTAAAAATCCAAGCTATGGTCATGCATGGTTATGAGATAACTTATAATTTAAGCTGCGACTAACCTCATTCAAAAATCCAAGCTCTGGTTATGCGTTGCCAGTGTGCTCTTAAATAAAAATAAAAAAAGGAAATAATATGCCATAAATTGAAATTAAACTGAAATTCTCCTTTGTGTATTAAAAGCAGCGTATCAATCCATTTTCTAATTTGTGAAATATATTAATATTTTATGACATATTATGATTTGTTGATTGATAGCGATTGGGATCTGAGGTTACTCGATTTTGTCACTTAAATTGGATTTATAATTATAGTCTGAATCCGTCACTGTTTTGTGCATCATTTTTATAAAAATTCTTTGGAAAATAATTTAAATTCATTTTTTTTAACTCTCTCCATTTATATAAATTTCATCGTAAGTCTGTCACTCTCTACAATGTGAAATATGCCACTAGTTCTCAAAATATTATGATTTTTGTTTGAATGATTGAGATTTATGATTACCGTTCTTCCTCTTAAGCTGAGATTATATTTATTAGTCACTTTTCACCTATATTTTGAATTCTGTATCCTTTTGATGAAAAAAAAAGGGGGAGAATGAGTTGGGATTTTGATTTATGAGTGAATATTTTATAAATATTTTAATTTTTAAAATTTCAATTCATTTTTACATTCTTTTAACTCATGCACAGTTATAGGGGGAGCAAAAAAATAGGGGGAGTTCAATATTCGCTGTTAAACACATTTATTGTGCTCAAAATCTTTTATTTGTTTGTCATCATCAAAAGGGGGAGATTGTTGTATATGACGTAATTGTATACACAATTATATGATTTTTGTTTGATGATAACAACCAAATAAATATTATTTTAAATGTGTTTGTTATTGTACTGTTCTATATATACATCACAGATAAGAATATAATATTTATATTTAAATAGAATATGACTGTACAGGCATTCATACATTCATACAGTATTTTATTTAAATTGAATATTATATTTCAAACAATACAACTATTTGTAACTCCACTATTTAAACACTTCACATGAGATTGTACTTGTAAATAAACTAAATTCGATAGACAAGTTTGTTTGAACACAATAAAATAATATTTTATTTCATTCAAATTTGTTTATTACAAATATCAGTACAATTCTCTCTTTCTGCACATAACTTCTCACTACAACACTCAACACTCAATATACAATTCTTTTTTACATATAATTGACATATTTACATATTGACATTTATATATGGTCTTCTGTTTTCACAGCTCAGTCAGTCCAGTCTTCATACCTGTCATATATAGAAACACACATAGAGTATATGAAACAGAAATAATGTTCTAAATTCTAGCGAAAATAATTTTCCTTTTAAAAATTTATTTGCCTCAGAATTTCGGTGTGTTTCTCATCATTTTTCTGACTCGATCTGATAGCTTGTGATATTCACAGTGATACACTGTAAATACCACAAGGTGGACAGTATGTATATACGGTGCAGGGATAGAAAAATAGTCTGAACGGCTGCATATACACACTTGTGTATATATATATATATATATACACACACACACACATGTATGCATTGCCTCGCCAATCTAGTGTGTAACTGAGGTGTAGCCACGTGGACCATCTCGACTCAGTGCAACAATAATAAATGTTGTCGAGACAACTCAACATATCACAAAATGGTCGAGTCTTGACATATTCACAACTGGATAAAGTGACACAAATGCAATGTTCAGAAATGTGGTCGAGTCATGTACAAGACATCTCAACAACACAATGCAGCAAAAAGTAGTCGATGCAACATGTTCAGCACAGCATGAATCATGCAACAAGTAACGTCAAACCTCAAGCCAAAGGTCAAACACAACCCATACAAGTTGCAGCAAACATTGGTAAAACATATGCATGTATATATGGATGGCATGGTCGAGTCAAAGTGTAAAAAAAAGAAAAAAAGAAATGACACTTGCGATTCAGAAAATTGCATTAAGCCAACAATAAAAAGAGAGAAGTAATGCACATATGTATGCACGAAATGGTGCAGGAATACTTGCAGTAAACTCATGGATGGACAAAGCAATAACTCAAACCCAAGCATGCAAATGGCAGTTGCTGTCTAGCAGTAGCTAATACAACACGACACATTTTTGTTTTAAAGTGAATCATGATTCAGAGGGCATCAACATGTTCAAGCGAAATTTCACATATACAAGCCTGAGATCGAGCCAGTTTCTAAATTCCAAGTTCAATGCAAGTGTAAGGCAACATAGAAGATGCAACATGTACAATATATGCAAGCATGTCAAAACATTCATGAGCAACATGGAGTTACAAACCAAAGCATGAAACAACATTAACAAATAGCTACAAGGTGCGGCGTAGTAAACGGAATAGTGCATGCTTTCAGATTCAAGAGCATACAAGCTTGGTTCAGCAGAAA
>JASFAX010002037.1:0-47696 GCA_030737875.1 Allium sativum
CGTTTCAGCATGGCTGAAGATTTTAACCTTCCGGATGGTGTAACGATACTAGGATGGTATAGGAGGTTATTAGAGGCTAGGGCCGCTGCAAGTCCAGCCAATGTTCCTCCACCACCAGTTGCACACGCTCCTCCTCCCCCTCCTCGCGCTGATACTTTTGCAAAGACGTGCAAGGAATTTAAGGCTATGGGTGGAAAACCTTTTCAAGGGTCAGAAACGTTTGTGGAAGCTAGAGATTGGCTTAAGGAGGTGGAAGAATTGCTAGAAATCTTTGAAGTAGAAGAAGGGAGGAAAGTCAAATTATCAGCTTGGTTAATGAAGGGAGAGGCCTCGTTTTGGTGGGAGGTCACTAATGGGGAGCGTCCCGTTGATTCTTGGGCGGATTTCAGGCGTAGGTTTGAGGCAAAGTTTCTCTCAAGGGCAGAAGAGAATCTATATATGGAAAGGTTCTTGACATTGAAGCAAGGAAGCTCATCAGTGAAAGAATATGTCAACAAATTTAATCAGTTAGCAAGGTTTGGCTTGGACTTAGTGAACACGCCGGAGAAGAAGGCTCTGAGGTTCGTTAATGGCTTGAATGAGTCGTTGCAGGGGTTGGCTATGACCCACATCCCTATGGGGGCCACCTTTGAGAAGCTAGTAGACATGGCACTCATGCACGAGGAGAAAGGTGCTAATGCTAATAAGGCACCCGAGAAGAAAGGGGATCAGAAGAAACCACAACAGCAAAACAAGAAGGGTGGTAAAGACAATAATGGCAAAGGAAAGAAAAGAAGCTTTAACTGTGGGACACCAGGCCATCTCAGCAAAGATTGCAGAAAGAAAAAGAAGACTGGTTGTTTTCACTGTGGTGAAGCGGGAATCTAGTGAAGGACTGCCCAAAGAAGGGGCAGAGGGCAGGGTCTACCTTGGGAGGACAGGTGCAGGCTCTTATGCCACCTGGGCAGGCAAGGGGACAAGTTCAGGCTCTCGCGGTCCCACCGCTGCAAGAACGAGGTAGAACCATTTCTGTTGAAAGCTTAGTTTTTCTGTTTGATCATCCTGTCCGTACCTTATTCGATTCGGGCGCATCGCATTCATTTATCTCTACATCATTAGTTGAATCACTGCACTTAAACACAAGTTTAGTAGAGGATCCCTTAGTTGTTTCGAATCCAATTGGGGGCTCAGCTTATTTGTCCATGATGTGGTTGGATCTGAAAATTTCTATACTTAGCGTTGAGTTTAGATGTGATGCTTATGTTTTGGGCTTCACAGGCTATGGGCTAATTCTAGGAATGGATTGGTTATCCAGAAATGGGCCGTTCTTGATTGTGAAAGGAGAGTAGTTAGGATCATGAATCGCCTTGGCAACACTCTCGAAATCTTTTGTAATCCCATAAATTCCGTTATGCTAAGTTATTTAGAATCGCTTGACGCGTCGGTGGAAAATCTACGATCTGTTAGAGTGGTCCGAGAATATTCGGATGTGTTTGAGGAGGTGAAGGGCTTGCCTCCGAAGCGGGAGATAGATTTTCGAATATATCTTGTGGATAATGCAAAACCAGTATCTTTGCCAGTACGCCACATGGCTCCTCGTGAAAGGAGGGAACTCAATAAGCAAGTGAAGGAGTTGCTTGAGAAGGGGTTCATAAGACGAAGTATATCAGAGTGGGGTGCTCCAGTAGTATTTTCCACGAAGGCGGATGGGTCCCTTAGACTTTGTGTGGACTATAGAGAACTTAATAAGCTTACTAAGAAGAACAGACACCCACTGCCGAGGATTGACGATCTCTTCGATCAGTTAGTTGGCGCCTCAATGTTTTCGTAGTTGGACTTAGCCACTGGATTCCATCAGTTGAGAGTGGCTGAGGATAGCATAGACAAGACTGCCTTTAGGACTCCGGACGGTTTCTATGAATGGCTAGTGATGCCCTTCAGTTTGACAAACGCCCCTGCATACTTTGTTGATTTGATGAGTAGGGTGTTTAGGGAGTACCTTAATAAATTCGTGGTGGTCTTTGTAGACGACATCTTGATCTTTTCTAAGAATGAAGAAGAGCATGCCCTACATCTTAGGGAAGTGTTGGAGACTCTACGAGCGCATAACCTTAAAGCTAAATTTACTAAGTGTCACTTCTGGAGAGAGGAAGTGCGATTCTTAGGGCACGTGGTTTCCAAAGAAGGGATAGCTGTGGATCCCGCGAAGGTGGTGGCCATCCAAGATAGGAAGGTCCCTAAAAATGCTACCAAAGTAAGGAGTTTCTTGGGGTTGGCTGGCTACTATAGGAAGTTTATCAAAGACTTTGCAAAAATATCAGCTCCATTGACACGCCTGACGAAGAAGAACTTAGTCTTCACATGGGACGTAGATTGTGATGATGCGTTCCAACATTTGAAGAGAGCTTTGACTTCAGCTCCAGTCTTAGTGCTGCCAGACGGGAGTAAGCCATTTACTGTTTATACCGATGCTTGTGGGACAGGTCTAGGCGCAGTCTTAATGCAAGAGGGAAGGGTAATAGCCTATGGTGGAAGGCAGTTAAGGGTGCATGAGAAAATTTACCCTACACATGACCTAGAGTTAGCCGCTATTGTTTTCGCGCTTAAGTCTTGGCGTCATTATCTTCTTGGTGAGAAATTCGAATTATTCACTGACCACAAATCTTTAAAATACTTATTCTCTCAAAAGGACTTGAACTTAAGGCAGCAAAGGTGGATGGAGTTCTTAGCATCCTACGACTTTGAGATAGCATATACCCCTGGCAAGTGTAACGTAGTGGCCGATGCCTTTAGTAGAAAAAGATTATCCTTAAGTCCTTTGTTTGTTGAGCGGCGAAGTTTAGAGTTCATTTCTACGTTTGACTTTACACCTTCCATTGACTTCGTACCCGGTTTGCTAGCATCCTTAGAGGTTAGACCTACGCTTTTGGGACGGATTGGCGAGGCACAGCGAGACGACCCACTGTTGGTTGAGTTAGTAGAAAAGCTCAAAAGAGGGGAGTCATCAATCCATCTCTGTAGGTATACCCTAGAATATAAGGGTTGGTTACGTAGGGATAGTAGACTTTGCGTACCTCGAGATGAGGACTTGAGGAAGACTATTCTTGATGATGCACATCGTTCGAAGATGACCATCCATCCCGGCGGGGACAAGATGTACATGGACATGAGACGAGTTTACTTTTGGGCCGGCATGAAGAAAGATGTGGCCGAGTATGTCGCTAGATGCTTGGTGTGCCAACAAGTAAAAGCGGAGCAAAAGAAGCCCGGTGGATTTCTTCATCCATTGGAGGCCCCACAATTGAAGTGGGAAAACATCTCGATGGACTTTATTGACGGATTACCGAGATCGAGGAACGGTAACACGGGTATTTGGGTCGTGGTAGACAGACTTATTAAGAGCGCCCATTTCATTCCCGTGAAGAGTAAGAGGACTGCTCCATGGTTAGCCTCCGTATACATTCGAGAAATAGTTCGTTTGCATGGTGTTCCTTCTGGCATTGTGAGCTACCGCAATCCTATTTTCACTAGCGAATTTTGGGGAAGCTTACAAGAGGCGGTAGGGACTCAGTTATGTTTGAGCACCGCATATCATCCTCAAATGGACGGCTAGACCGAGAGGGTGAATCGTATTCTAGAGGACTTGTTGAGGTTATGTGTCTTAGATTTCGGAGGTACATGGGAGGAACATTTTCCGTTGGTAGAATTCGCATATAATAACAGCTTTCAATCTAGCATTGGCATGGCACCTTTCGAAGCTCTTTATGGACGACCTTGTCGTGCACCTACATGTTGGTGGGAATCTACGGATAAGATCTTACTTGGGCCCGATATGATTAGAGAGACTTCGGAAAAGACTGATTTGATCCGAAGAAGGATGAAGACGGCGCAAGATAGACAGAAATCTTATGCGGACCAGAGGAGGTCAGATCTTGAGTTTGAGGTTGGGGACATGGTCTTTGTCAAAGTGTCTCCATTACGAAATGTCGCTCGCTTTGGGTCCGTTGGGAAGTTAGCACCAAGGTTCATAGGGCCGTTTCCTATTAAGGAAAGGATTGGGAAGATGGCGTATAGAGTGGAGTTGCCCGAGAGACTTAGTGGTGTACACGACGTATTCCATGTATCACATTTGAGGAAGTGCTTGCACGAGACCGCGAAAGTGGTATAGCCGAGCTTGCTTAGGGAGGTGGAGTTAGAGCGTGACGCGACGATTCGACGAGCTCCTACATGCATTCTTGGGTCGGAGATCAAGAAGTTGAGGAATCGAGAGGTCAGACAAGTCAAAGTGCAATGGGGAGATGATGAGAGCAACGCTACTTGGGAGACAGAAGAGAAGATGCGTTCGTTGTACCCTTTTCTTTTTGAGGGTATGTCCTTTAATTTCTCCTTTATCGCTTGTCTTGTACTTATCTTACCTTTAGAGTATCCTCTCGCTAGTATCATTGACCTTTAGTTAGGATAATCCTATGGTTGAAACATGTGTTTGAGACATGTTATGTATGATGGATGCAAAGTGGATGCAAGTGTTTGCTAGTGGTTGCTCGTGGACGCATATACACACACTATTAGGCACTAGATCGGCTCAGTCACTTCATGTTGCATATTGCATATATATGGATGTATTTAGTAAAATGGATGTATGAGGATTTTTTTTATCATATGGATGCTGCATTTAGATGATGATTGTGCACGCATATAGAGATAATATGTAGCATTAAGGAACTTTTGCATACATAATGGACGCATGACACTATCATGATTTGCATTAAGGAGGTCAACTGAATCAGTGGACCGCCTGATTTTGCATTAGATATGGACATATACACACTGTGCATTTAAACATGAAAGCATTAGAAGTCTATAAGGACAATGGATGCCTGTGTTTGATGGTTGAGTGGATGGACGATTGGATGTTAGGATATACATTCTTCTTGACTTGAAGATTTCGGGGTCGAAATCCTTTAAGGAGGGGAGAATGTAACACCCCGTAATTCTGTTAATATTAATATTCACAAATTAAAGAATAACTAATCTCAGACGTGAGAATTGTGGGAAATGGGTTGCGCCATTGTGTTCGTCTCGGAATTCTGGTTGAGATAGAGTCCGAGTTTGCGTGAATTGGACTTCATATGAAGGAGATATGGCCATCGGAAGTTTCAGAAAATTCAAAACAGAATTCAGAAAATTTAAAATTCGAAGTCAAACAGGCTAGGCAGGAAATTTCCCGCCCAGCACCCAGGTCGACTGGGGAGTCGACTGGGCAGTCGACACCCCAGGGACCAGGTAGACTACGCAGTCGACCTGGGTGTCGACTTGGTCCAGTCGGCTAGGGTTTGACTGAGCCCAATCTTGAGCTGCTGATGTGTCTTTAGGGCTGAGTTGGCAAATTAAATGGTTCAGGTTAGTTTTGAGTTGATCTGACGGCCTAAATAAATCCTAAACTCTATATATACCTAGGTAGTCTCTCACTCTAAATCACATGAAAAATAGAATAGCCACCATCATACCGTCGCCATGGAACTCAGTGTAGCCGCCGCCAACTAAGAAGGAAGAAAGATAATCAAAACCCTAATTCTACTCAATTCTAAAGCAAATCAAGACTCTCTTTCTTCTCTAATTGTGAGTATGATGATCTTAACAAGATTATTAGCAAACTAATTAGATTAAGATGTGATATGGATCATAAGAAAATGGTGTGAATTGTCATATATGTTGTTGTAAATCTTATGCTATCATGTATGTTGTAAATCCTATGCTATGTGATGATGATATCCTATATGTTGTAAATCATGCTATGATGATATTGTATAGGTTGTAATTTTCTATGCTAAGTTGTGATAAATCATACATGTTATAAAGTTATGATGTTATTATCTATGCTAATTAGTTCATGTTAATAAAATCATAATGTTGATATTATTTGGGCTATGTTGATCTATATGACAAATCATGTATGCAAGTTTAGATTGATTAGTAAAGATTATGAACATATGCCATGACATCTATTTAGATCTAGAATTATGCTATGACATGCGTGAGTTCTATGCGTTAGATGCTAGTTCACACCATCATTATGTTGCATAAACCACATATGCAAGTTTATACATGAATTTGGATTATGATCATATTATGTAAGTTGTGACATTTAACCAAACAAGTTGACACCTTTAGATCCATGACATGTGTAGTTTTATGCAAGTTTCACCCCGTTTATGATTAGATCTATTTTATTTGTCTATATGTTGTGATAATTTATCTTTGTGCTATGAGTTAGACTATTCGAGTCTAACGTATATTTTGCGTTGAATAAGCGAACGTATAACGTGGGGTAGGGGTAATATTAAGGATTTAATATTAAGAAATTGGGGTGCAATTGATATGATTTTGCATACCATAAGTGGATGGCCATAATTGAGTCAATTATGGACATCATTAAAATTGGAAGTAATTGATGATTTGAATAGGGATATATTTAAAACTGGGGTAAAAGATTATAAGTGTTAATCAATGCTTAGGACACGAGGTTGGACTCGTTTGTGACGTAAACCTGCCCGGACCCGACCGGCAAATCCAGTAGTCACAAATGTCGGCCCAATGTGAGAGGTCCTAGGCCCAAATTAAAGCATAACAGTTGTAAAGACACGAGGTTAGACTCTTTTATGGTGTAAGACAGCCCGGACCCGCCCGGCAAATCCAGCTGCCATAAATGCCAGTCTAATGTGAGAGGTCTTTATGAGGTTATGGCCTTAATGAATTAAGAAATACTTAACCAGATAAACATGTCAGGTGGGACATGGGGGTTAAGTAGGTGTCTTGGGTGGCATGAGGAATCTAGTGGGTGCCTTTAGTGGCATTTGAAATATGATTAGTAAGACTTAACCAAACACACATGTAAATGAACATGACTAAGAAGAGGGTTAAGTGGGATATACTAGTGGGGACAAGCTTAGGTGGATAGCTTGTGGGGGCCAATTTCAACCAGTAACCCAAACGTATCTTTGTGGGCTCGACCCAAGTCGAGGACGGGACACGCATACTGGGTTTGACTATAAGAGGCCAAACGGGGTTAGCGGTGGCAACACTAGTCCAACGGGTTTCATATACGTGTGTGGACCCGGGCTGGTAGGTAAGACGTTGTTGCATCATGTAGGTATAAGCTGTGCATTCTCAAGTTGTATCGGGTTGCCACTTTAGGGTAGTGATACACCCCACTGTGGGGCCAGTACGGGTATCTACGAGTAGGGAGCCGATCGAAAGGGGGTAGTGGGGTACACCTAGCAGAGATAGGGGCAGGCGGCACCTATGTAGTCAGTTTGGGGTACACGAAGCTATTTATATAATTTCTAAGTGAAGCAAGTGGGATCAACCTTTAGAGTGACTGGTGTGGTGAAGTGTAGTAATTATTCGTTAGTAATTAGGTGTGCCTTTAACGTTATCTTTATCTGCTCTTCCATACCCAATAGTTCATAGACATTTCCTTGTTTTCCAGCTTATGCCTTAGTCTAGTTATTTTGATAATAGTATTGTTAGAATTATCATACTCGCCAGACTTTATGTCTGACCCCCTCCATTTCTATTTTTCCCTCCTCCAGGTCCTCAGGGTGGGCCCAGTTCTAGCGGAGTTTGATTGGAATGCTTTATCTCTCTTTTGGAAAGCTTGGACCGCTGAAGTAAAGTCCAGCTTGTTATCTTCTTTAATGGCTATTTCTGTAATGGGGTTATGTATTTTGTTTTATCAAGATGGATATTGTACTTGACTCTGATTTATGGTTTTATGATGTAACAAACATGTTTAATTTCCGCTGCAATAAAATAAAGTTTTAGATTTCCAAGTACTACTTATTATCTGTCTTGTTGTAATTTTTCTGTTCTATATTCACTTAAAACCTCCATGGAAGTTAATGCATTCCCTTTGTGAGTGACATTAATGGACGTGGGGTGTTACATTTGTAAAGTGGCATTTTTATTTCATTCTGAATAACTGGTTCGATTAAATAAGTGAAGATACTGCTTGGATTTCAATTTCTTAGTTCTCTTATTATTATTTAAGAAAAATATTAATATTAGCATTATATATTTACACCTAGCACGGATAAACTGAGGAAATTGTCTAGTATTATCTAATCACGCATAAGCATAAGGATTTATTATTAAGATTATAAAGTACCTAGACTTTTATTCATCTCACTTATATGAGTTCCATCCATGCATAAACATGAGGACTTTTAACTGTGAATGAAAGCACGTATATGAGAGGCTAATGTTATTTACCCATGCATAACCGTAAGGATTTTTCAATAAGAGTGAATACATAACCATGAGCACTCTAGGCTTTATTGAACCATTAAAAATGTATATGCATATATGCAAAAAAAAATTGAAAAGAGAGAGGGAGGGAGGGAGAGAAAGAGAGTTAAGCAAGAATATCTAGTACCACTTTAACTTAAAAAAACCGAAAATGTTATTGTAAGTACTTTAAATCAACCACTCATTTAAATACAGATTCCAATTTAGAATAAATTTCATAATCATCACATATGAATTGTCCTATATTCCAATTTAACTAAAGTTGATTATAATTCATTTTTTTTACATTTGTTATTCTTTAAGATAAGTAATTTCTTTAAAATTTCAATTTTGTGACTGAAAACCATATGTTTACTTCTTAATGCCCTTCAAAAGTAATTTTCTTTCTTGAATTTTTTTTGGAATTCAAAAAAAGAAAAGAAAAATCAATGCAAAACCAAAATAAATATGATACTCCTCTTACACTTGATTTTGACTGTGTCCCCACAGTCAACCCAAGTGAAAGGAGAAATTAAAAATAAATAATAAACTAAATTTACATGAAATGTTAGTATTTATATTATACTAGAAATAATAAAATCAAGAAGTAAATGAACAGTCTTCGAAAGATCGATTCATTTGTCTATTTAAGTTCAAGAGACACAGCTCAAGCTCGGAAAACCAAACCTTAAAAGATTTTAATGTTAAATGTTGGTTCGGAAAATCGAATTTCGTTTTATTAAATATCGAATAAGCTATTTTATTTTTATTGACTTTTGGGGTAATTGAATAATTGGTTGAATTTAAGTTTATTTCCTTAATTTGAATCTCAATATTATCATTGAAAAATTCTTCAGAATCATTGATTTCAAAATCAAAATAGTGTTTCAATTCTGCTCCTTCATTATTCAACAACTCATCTTTGAAAAGGTCAAAAATTCAAGTTTATTTAATTCATCTTCCTTTAGTGAATTGTCAACAACTTCAATGCATGTATCATTTTCGAAATAAAGTTCTTGTTTTCAAACTTTTGAAATCGGTACAAGGAAGATCAAATTCTAAATTTGGTTCCATACTCTCAAACGAATTAAAATACAACTAAATTATCGTATTATCAACAACTTCGTTAAGATCATCATTTTCCATTTCAAAAGTTGTTATTTTAAAATCGACAATTTTAGTAAAAGATGGATTATTTTTTAATTCGGCACACGTTTGGATTTGATTTTGCTTCTCATGAAAATTCATGTAATAACCCAAATCCCGACAGACCGATTTTTATTTTTCAAAAATAATAATCTATCGGAACCCGAGTTAGCTTATGTGATATCCTGCTGAAAAGACAGAGATATAAAATATATCAAATCTCAGAAAATATCTCATAGCGGAATGAATAAAATATAATACAACCAAATATAGTCATACCGTAGAAATAATACTGCCTAACGAATATCCAAAGCTATCATATCTCTGCCATAAACCTAACCTGCGAGTATGTTATAAGGAGGGGGTGGAACTGGAAAAAATTACACAATCTAAAATAATCCTACATATACCGTTCAGTCATGTTACTTATTAATTAGATTACTTGGGTTAATAGCACTCAAGGCTTTACGCTCACGTCATACCCATCTACCTCCCAGTAGATTAACCTAATATAACATATATGTAGCTACCCCCAATGTCAAGGTACCACCCATGGTACCCTCTCACATGGTTTACGCCGTCATGCCACGAAAGCATATGCAACTCTCATCCTACGCCAGAGCGACATACGGATTTCCGTATCTAAACTTCTCGACCAAGCTCGGTCTTAACACAAAGTAACGCCCTAACATCTATGATACGCCACCCGGAGCAGTCATGCATGCATCCAAACCCTTACCCGTAGGTACTATCTACTGTAATCTGAGTCCCGTAGTAGGGCTGCATCCAATGCACGGAAATCAGTCAGGAGCTTTTCCATATATGTACAGGCCCGCCTTTAAGTACCTCGAGATAAAAATATTCAGTTAGTCAGGAGCTTTTCCATATCTGTACAGGCCCGCCTTTAAGGACCTCAAGATAAAAATATTCAGTATGGTATGCTTTTCACAGTGGCTATGGCCCCACCCAAGCCCCTCCCTCAATAGTAAAGACTACAAGAGCTAAGTGACGTACCGCTAACAAACAATCTAAACATTCATTGGTGTGTCCCTCAACCACCGTGCCTCGATAGTGAAAGGTTGATGGTGTCTTGGTTTTAGCTCTAGTCTTTTCGCGTCCTACTGACTGCCGATGACAGGTACCCGAAAATTACTATCCTTTATTTGGTCCTGACCAGCTTCTTTGTAGGAAAATCACCGAATCACACCAATACCATACCGCTACAGCCTTTTTACTGCTACTACCGTGCAGTCAAGGTATACACACTGGGTGGTGATAAACAAATAACAGTTCATGAAGCTGTTAAATTATACATTTGATTAGACATAAAAATAATACATTAGAGTTAACTATCACAAAACTTACCAATATATGCAACAGAATAATTCTAGTACTACACTTATCAAGCTCCATCTTCATCTTCAAAATAATGTGGTCTTTGTAAACTAAAAAAACTCTGGCTGACCGAAGCACCAATGAAAATAAAAAAAATATTCGGATCGGAACTAAAATATTCTCCTATTAGATAAATCAAAATCAGGTAATAATATGAGTGTCACGACATCAGAGTTGCTTATGGTAATTCACATATCATATCCAATGTGTTCGTGAGTGTAATAACTTAAGAGATGTTACAGGAATTTCCATCTCATTAGGATCCGTTAAACTAAATACTATATAATACAATACGCTATTATAATAGTGTCTATTAGTAAAGTAAGGTATTAAAATAGCATATGCAAAATTACATTTTTACCCTTACATCGTTTATAAACATTGTAGTCTGTACAGTATTGTAAACTCTACTAAACCGATGGGCTATCAGGGAGAATTCCATTGGTACAACGCAAAACAAAGTCGTAGTGGGCGCGATCAGGATAACATGACAAGTCACACGAGGAATACCCAGGTAGGAATCTACCGGTTGCATGCCCGGACTGGTGGTAATGCATAGTTGTTACTTATGCCACCTCAGAACAACACTCCCAAATTAAGGATGTGCATCAAGTCTCAAACCGAGGGACTACAATAATAAAAAAAAATAAGTGTTGTCGATGGGGGTAGCTAGCCCCACTTGGTCATGATATAGCACCAATTATAGTCATTTTAATTATGGCCCAAAGGTCAAGGATATACATCATCGTTCTCTTTCTTCAAATCCAGCAATCGCTTGCAAATCAACCTGCTTTATTCCGGTTCTCCACCACATGCACAGTTGTTAAAGTGGTTTTCAGTATTGCCAAAGAGTATGACAATATCCAATCTTGATCTCTTTAACAACCAAACGCTTATTTCACATTGGTTGTTATTTACATTTCAAATTGGTTCATATTTCATGTCAAAATATCATATTCTCTTTTAAAAATTTCATATTCAAATAAAACATATTTTCGTATTGAAATATCTATTTAAACCATACAAAAATCTAGTCGTTCCTAAAATAAGTTATATATTAAAATAGTTGGGAACTATGTTAAAACAATTAAGATATAAATATTTGAAACCATTTGAAAACAAATAGTTAAGACAATAAAAGTTTATATAAACAGTTTGAATTTAAAATAGGAATATTAAAGAAGTTTATAAAGTAATTGGTTGATTTTTAAAAATATAGTTTATTTAAAACAGTCAATACATATAAGTTAAAGTTAGTTTAATAATGAAAGGTAGTTTATAAGTAAAATAGTTATTTATTAGAGAAGTTTATTTAGATGATTACAATATATGTAAGTTAAAATAGTACATCTTACAAGGTAAAATAGTTATTTATAAAACTAGTTACTTATTTAAATAGCTTATATAATGGTTTGGAATACAAAAGTTGTAATTAGAATTATCACTTCCAAATTTTCAAGTAACTTGAATTCAAATTTAAATTTTTAAATCAACTCAACTTCGATATTTTAATTCAGTTTTCTTCCAATTTAAATTCAATTCAGTTTAATCAATTTAATTTCAAGTCGTTAAGTTTCCAAATAGAATTCACATTTTTGAATGATTCAATTTATAAAAAAATCTCAATTTCACAATTTAGATATCACTTTAAAACAAGTTAATCTAGAGTGAATTCAAAATTGGATAATTATTTAAATTTTAAAATGATTCAATTTCAATAAATTCAATTCGTGCTAAATTCAAAATTTAGCTTCATTTCACGATATTACACAAACTCTGTTAACGTATAATTCCTGAAGTTTCAAAGTTCAAATTCAAACAAAATCCATTTAAAAATGTCACTTATATTGCTTTAAACAATATTCCAAATTCAAGGTTAAAGCAAATTTATATAATCAACCAGTGTTCGTATACAATTCTCTATCTTATGGCTAAGTAATACTTAAAATTTAATTTAGTATTTCGGCAATGGATATATATCATTTCAATCCAAATCATTGACATAGGTATTTATCTTTTCAACCCACATAATTAATTCATTTGATGATTAATCCCAGGTTTATTTGATGCTCGTAACATCTAAGGTAAATGATTGGGATTAATCAGTATAAACAAACAATTCAATATCAATTAGATCAATTCGATACATCCATCAAGACCAATTCATCCAAACAGTTTAGTATCACATCAATTTACTTATTAGGTGTTGGGTTTGAACTAGCAATTTGATTTCAAATTTAACTATACAAATTTAAATAAATAGTTAAATTAAATTTCACAATAAATGCAAATCAACATAAATATGCATTTTTAACAACCAAACAACAATCAGTGCAATCATACTACAACATGATTTTAATCTAACCAATAATCAAATATTTAAGTTAAGCATGAGTGGGTTTAATCACTCACCTTTGGTTTCGAACAAGTTTGAAATCCACAATAAGCCCTAAAATCAACAGTCCCAGATTCAATCCACGACAACCCCATATTGTCTGAAACTTTGATACAAACGAAGCCAAATAAACTGCGAGTCAATCTGATTTTATATGCAAAAGTTATAAATGTTTACGTGATTGAAATTAGAATTTATATAAATTTTCCAAACAAAAATCTCATCTACGTATTGAATGCCACATCAACGTCTTCTTCCTTCCTCCCAACACGCTCAGATAAAATGTGAATAGAGTAAACCCACCAGGCCGCCATTTACAATGACTCACGCACCACCTAAAATGACGCCTACATCCAATCTGATACCACGAACAATGCGCCATCCTTTTGCCTACATCCAAGTACCAATGTCGCCGTTTAGGTCATCTTCTTCGCCGACATCTTGGCATAAAATCGAACCTAGAACAGCTCCAAACGCAGGCCAAAATCTGCACCACCACCACTCCGTTTCTGATCACCACTGTTGGATGCAAAGGGTTTGAGGTGTTCTTCGATTTCCTAGTTGAAAGTTTTTGCAATTGGGTAATATTTAGAGAAAGACCGTGGCAAGAAGAATGGAAAATCGCTGCCATCAAAAGAATACCGGGCATGAATAAAAGAAAGGGTTTTGAATATTTTATTATTTGTTATGTCTCGTTTTGCATGCCTTAAAGCCAAAATGGGCATGTGTCCAAATTAGGCTTGCTAACAACCTACCTATAGTTTTAAAGCCCTTCTTAATGCAATGTAACTAGGGGAAAAGCCCAATTCCATCGTATATAGCAGTTGCACTTAAAATTTCATTATTCTAAATAAATTGTACACATAAATTTCTACACATTTTAAATTCACACAATCAAACGACAAGTCCAATGGGTACGAAAATTAATATCTTACCATAATTCAATATTCCAGATTCGATGAAACTGGTTTCATCTAAATCTTAGACCATTTGAAAAATGGCTATTGTAAATCTCAAATCGTTAACCGATACGCGTTTGTATCACGCAGACCAAACAGCAACTTCGTTTAACACAAAACTTGAAATCTTATAAAAATTTATGATTGTGGATCCAATGAAACCAATTTCACTGAATTCCGAGATCGTTTGCAAAATGGCTATTATTACAGATATCTTAATATATTAGGTTTTCGCTTATATAATTTTAAATTAATTCAAAAGTTTATAAATTCTATTCAAATCAAATTAGAACTCAAATTAACTTCATAAATCAAATTTCATATATTTTGAATTCCATAATTATTAACCAAATTCAAATTCGATTTCAAATATAAATTAATTAAATCGATTTCATTAAATAATTTAATATTAGATTTCAGCTTACAATGTTTATTGATATAAACTAATAAACAATTTTACTTGAAACCAATACAAGTTACTATTGTCAAATTATTTTGAATTATACTACTGAAACCATTTAATTAATTTTACATCATAAATCTTCACAATTAAAGCATTTGATTTTATTTATAACAATAAAATATTCAAAAGTCATATTAAATTTAATAATTTAAATGTTCGAAAAATACGGGTTGTTACAGGGGAAATTTTCAAAGTGCCATTTTTAGCGAGAGAAAGCACTTCTTAGGGAACATGGTCTCTACGTATGGGTTAGTTGTGGATTCCACAAAGGTGGTGGAGGTAAAGGAATGGAAGGCCCCTAAGAATGGGACTGAGTTGAGGAATTTTCTAAGGCTAGCTTGGTATTATAGAAAGTTTATTAACGACTATGCGATGATTTCGGCACCGCTTACCTGCCTCATCAAGAAGAATTTGACATTCTACGTGATTTAGACTGTGAGGATTGTTTTTTCTTTTAAGTCATGGAGGAATCATCTACTTGGAGAGAGATTCGAGCTCTACACGGATCATAAGTCATCATAGTATTTCACAAAAGGATCTAAATCTGAGACAGTGGCATTGGATGAAGCTCTTAGCATCATATGATTTTAGATAGCATATACTTCGGGTAAGAGGAATGTAGTCGTGATTTCCATGAGTAGAAAGAGGGCGTCCCTGAGTCCTATGTGTATAGAGTGGAAGAGCTTGGAGTATATTTCTACATTTGATTTTAGACCCTCTGTAGACTATACCCTTGGATTGTTAACATCTTTGAGGTTTGACCGACTTTGTTGGGGCAGATTGGATCGAGACTACGAGAGAATCTAGAGCTTGTGGATATTTTTGATAAACTTGATAGAGGAGAGGCTTCTAGTAATCTTCAATGTTATTATGTGGATAGCAGGGTATGACTGCATAGAGATGGAAGGCTTTGTGTCCCCCGCACTGGTGATTTAGTGAGTGTGGTATTAGCTAAGGTACACCACTCGAGGACGACTATCCATCCTGATGGTGGTAAAATGTATAGGGATATGAAGAGAGTATTCTACTAGACTAACCTGAAGAAAGATGTGGCCAATTTTGTGGTGAAGTGAGCAGTGGAAACCTGGTAGATTGCTCTAGCTGTTGGATGTGCCACTATGGAAGTGGGAGAGCATATCCGTGGACTTCATCGATGGGCTTCCTAGATCTAAGAAATGTAACACCAGTATTTGGGTGATAGTAGACCGATTAACAAAGATCTCCCATGTCATTCCAGTCAAGAGCAAGAGGATAGCTTCTTGGTTAACTTCTTAGTATATTAGAGAGATCGGTTAACTCCATGGCATTCCTACAAGCATTGTGAGTGGTAATGATCCTATTTTTACTAGTGTGTTTTGGAGGAGTCTGTAAGAGGTACTAAGAACATAGCTTAGGATGAGTATAACTTATCACCCTCAGACTAATGGAAAAACCGAGAGGGTGAATAGGATTCTAGAGTACTTGTTGAGGATTTGTATCCTAGACTTAGAGGGATATGGGAGGAGCATCTACCATTGGTAGAATTCTCATACAATAATGGCTTCCTGATGAGTGTAAGGATGGCTCCCTTCGAGGCATTGTATGGATGACCTTACAAATCATCCTAGTGTTGGTAGGAGATGACTGATAGATTGTAGCTTGGACCAGACATGGTGAGAGAGACTCCGAGAAGGTCGACTTCTTAAGGAAATGGATAAAGGAGTCCCAAGTTCGGTATAAATCATATATCAATAGGAGAAGGACATTTTGGAGTTTGAGGTCGGGGGTATATGTTTCATGAAAGTGTCACCACTTAGGAATGTGGTGAGATTTGGTTTGGTTCAGTATGCAAATTGGATCATAGATTTATAGGACCATTCCCCATTATGGGTAGAGTAGGAAGGATGACGTAAGAGTTAAACTATTCCAAAGACTTTATAGAGTTCACGATATATTTCATGTTTCACACTTGAGGAAGTGCTTACATGATTCAGTTGTGGAAGTTGAGCCTAGTCTACTAATGGATATGGAGATTGAGAGGGAGGCATCTGTTTGTTGCATGCCTACATGGATTCTAACCCACAAAGTGAAGAAGCTTAGAAACAAAAATACATCTACTAAAGATTCAACAAGGAGAAGGTACGAATGAGGATACTTTGGAAGCTGAAGAGAATAAATGCATCTCTTAACCATTCTTTTTTGATGGTACGCTTTGAATTTTTTTCATTGTTAGCTTTGAATAGGTTCTATCTTTCATATCCTTCGAATCAGTAGATCTTAAGGTATAACCTATGGATGATAGGATTTAGTTGAAAGATATTGATAGAGCATGTTATGTATGATGTATACAAGTGGTTGAAAGTGCATGCAAGAGGATGAAGTGGTTGCATATATACACACTAGGCACTATTAGTGATCGACAAATTAGGACATTAAGCATAAGCATATAGATGTGTGTACATTTTTACTTTATTTATATTGTTTATATAATAGATGATTGTCAAATGATTATTGCATATGAATGATGTTTGAAGATGCATGTAGAACTATCAGTTATCATTGGGATTTTTTTCATATATTTAAATGCTTTACAAAAGAAAATTTGCATAAAAGGAGGTCAACTAAATCAGTAAACAACCTAATATTTTGCACTAATTAGGATCATATACATAAATAAGAAAGCTTAATGACAATGGATGCTAATGGATAATGTTTGAGTAGATGGTTGTAGGAATTGTATGAATAAAATTATTTCATTCTTCTATCCTTGGAGATTTCGAGGATGAAATCCTTTAAGGAGAGGAGAATGTAACAACCCAAATTATAACAAGACACAGCTAATTAATCAATGAAATAATAAGTTATAAATTTGTCAAAATTTGGCTAGGGAAGTTGCGCCATTGGGTCTGTGGAAATTTTCTAGTTAATATACATATTTGGTATGTCAGAAATAGAGTCAAAACGAAGAAGCATTTTCTTACAATTTTTATTAGTTTTCTCATAGTTTTTCTTATAATTTTCTCACACATTTTCTTATAGTTTTTATTAGTTTTCTATAACTTAGTGCTTTCTGTAAGCGTTTTTGTATAAGTTGTTTTCTATAGTATTTTTTAGTCTTTTTCTTATAATTTTATTTTATTTAAGTAGTATAAGATATTTTTCAGTCTTCTTCCCTCTTTCTATGTTCATGCCTATTGGTTATTTTTACAGTTTATATATTTATTTATGTTTTATACCCAAAACATGTTCAGATCTGAAAATGTTAGCCATTTGATGACTTGTGTAATCTTTTCTATTTTGAGCGTGGAAAATTAGAATTAATGAAATAAGTATGCAAATGTGGATTTAACATATGAGATTAAATTTACAGAAAAGTATGCATGAAATATAGATTTGTAATTAAAAGGGTTTGGACTAATAGGCAAATTAATGTAAATCTGCAATTAAATTATGGCATGGGTTGTAACTGGAAAAGACTAAACATATTGGCAAAAGTAATGTTATGATAAATTGTATAGACACACACAGAAATCATAGTGGACAGTTTGGGCTAATTTGAAAATATAATTATGACATGAAGGTTATAGTTGAATGAAATAATGGGGATGATTTGAAAAATTAGCGACATACGTTAATAAGTATATGTTGGTTGTGATCCATTCTGGCAGCACAGGGGTTGATTGGGGAAAATAAGTGACCAATGATAAGGCTTAGATCTAGGGAGATTTGGGCTAAGGCGCAAATTGGAATATTTGTTTGTTAGGATCCGCACCATCAGCATTCCCTTTCAGGTTTATCACTGATGGTCTCACAATCGATGGTGGTGGAGGCTGGGCACGCTTATGCTGATTAGGGTAAAAAGGGTTCAACGGAGATAGGTTCGTGTAAAGATGCATTCCGACAATGTAATGAGCGAGCATGCTTATCGACGAGGGAAAATTAGTCACTAATGCATCCAACAATAATTATGTTATGTCTTTGTTGATGCATTGGGCTGGATAAACTCGAGATGTATTGTAATATAAGCTTCCATGTAGGATGGTAGACTAGTAGCCAATCGATGGGTAGTATTAGAAATTTATCCTAATCATGTTTATTAGGTTCAGTAATTGAGAAAGTGCAAACAATCGAATAAATCTTTACTTGTACAATTCAAGTATATTTTCTTATACATCGTTCTAGTTGTTCACCTTTTTGTAGTTGTACACAGACACTTACCTAATCTAACACTAGAACTACCATTGCGTCTATCTTTCTTTATTACTCACTCATGCTAAAAATTACATCACTCACCAGACTTATTGTCTGACCTACTACCCTTTCTTCATTTCTCTTCATCATCAGGCTCGTTGGGTAAAGGTGATTAGTTCAGATTTCTTAGAGAAACTTTTTTTAGAATTATTTTTGTTTCTAATTTATTCATTTTTCATTTGATCTTATTTCATAAAGTTAGTTGTACGGTTGTCTATTTTGAGGGATATTCGTACTATTGTACTCTGATTTATGACTGAGGTGTTTTTTCATGAGATATGTGGTTTGAGACTTAAATATTATGTGGATTTTGAAATAAATGTTATTTTTTAGTTTTAAAAATGCTTTCCGTCATATTTACTATTTTATGTCTTGTAAATCTTAGTCTCTATGTGTAACGGCCCGGATTTCGCCCGACCCGATCGATCGTTAGATCGACCAAGACCGTTCAAAACCCGAATACGTTAACTTTGGGAATAAAGCAACACCAGAACAACAACAGCAGACTTTTATAAACGTCATAATAATGTTACATCAGAGTACAGAATATCAAAGTACATCGAATAAAATTACGGCGGAAGATAAATTACAATAAATAAAATACAATAAACAGCAGAAGACTTCTATGCTCTGGACACAGCTTTAGGCTTCGATCCAGAATCCTGCTCAAGAGATAAATATCTGCAAGAAGCTACTCGACTGCCCGTGTGGAAAAGAGGGCACCTGAGTTTGCAAAGTGAAACAAACTATGAGTCAGTCATGGGACTGGTGTGAGAATTCTTAAGTAATTTAACTAATAGTAATAAGAAAAATCCAAGGACCACGCCGCTAACGCGGAATGGGTTTTATTCCAATGGATTGTCGTGCATAACTTAAGATGACTGAACAAACAAATAAGTAAATCGCGAAACAACGCAATGCTTCTTAGAAAAATGAAACCATTATAAGACCCAAGTCCCATCACATAATGCAACGCAAACCGGAGGATAGGATTTAACCTTATAATGGTCAAAAGATGCTTGATACGATAAAAAAACGAGTTTGATATTATTACTAGTGTATATAAGTTTCAAAAATAGTTCAATCATAGTGTATCAATCATAGACAGCATAGTACCCCATCCTACTATGTCGCCATACTAGTTCTACAATCAAAACCGCATGAGGTCATATTGGAAATTGGGTTTTCATCATGAGTCAAGGCTAGGGAGGAGCTCCTTACCGATTCGAGACACTCTAGCTAATGTTTCAGGAACCCCCGCAGTGAACCCTTGGAAAGCTGTAGGGTCGGTCCACACATACGATTTTGCGGATTGGCAATTCCTGAACACACGTTTCCTGGTCCTATAGGACCTAATATCCGAGGAGCCTCATTCCATCATCTACATAAGTAAAATGTCGGGCCATGTAAAACCCAAACACCACTTCTGGCTAGAAAGAAACGTGTTGCCCTCCCTGCGTTCCCTTCTCCCGTTTAAGACTTAAACCGGGGTGTGAGGCTCGTAAAGCTACGTAATACACAAAGCTATGCTTATTCAAGCTGTGCTTTGATCGTCACCACAAGGTTCTGCTTTTCAATAAGAAACCCTGATCATTGCATCTTGGTATGCCACACTGTCAATCCATATCATACTATTAATCATTTGCCAAAATATACAAAAGGGTGTTAAGCAAGAGAATAAATTCTCCGCCACCATCATACATTCGACAGAAAATCAATAAATACAATATAAAGGATTACAATGTCGGACACACATTCCATTTATAAACCCGTTCTAGGTCTGAATGAAACTATATCCGGTAGATCTCCAAGTACGTTTGGACAACTACCACCGAAACCCTTTTCAAGGTAGCAAATCAATCGAGGGCATCAGTAGCCGCCATCCATTCGATGTCGAAGACTACCGGTCTTCAATCACCGTCTTCAACTCTTCGACTTAGGTCGATGTATAATCATTTGAAATGAGATTGAACTCGGAATTTTCAAATGATCCACGCATATATGCATTTTAAAATCATTTCATATCGTTATTAGTATTTAATAACGATCAATCTCTATTTTTATTTATATAAAAATAATTGAATTTTATTTAACAACACTTCATGTCAATAGGCGACCTTGGCGCTGTTTTCACCCAAATTTGTTTTACAAATTTCACTAAATCTAACCGTTGGATTTTAACATAATTCATATCGTTGGAAAGGTCTTCCCAAGGCGAACCAAATGGTTTCAGTTTTGGGAAAATCCGACGGTCGGATATTTTGATATAATCAATTAAAGACACGATTCCAAGACGCAAACTACCACGTTCAGTTCGTTTGATTTTAATTTCTATATATACATAATTATATATAATTCCATCATCCATTCCATTCACTATATTTTGCTAACATCGAATATCCCTATTCGTATATATAGTGTCGAGGTATAACATGACACACAATAATGCTTATTTTTATTTTAATTTACATACACATCCTAAACATAACAATGTATATTTTCTTTTTTATTTCAAATTACACAAAATGTATACTTGGTTTCATTATTCTTTCTAATGAAAATCCACTCATTAAAATATAAATTTCTAATCCTCTTATTTACATTGAAAAATGTAACTTCTTTTTACCGCCTCTAAAATGATGATAAAAATATTTAATATTTATTCTATTCTTTTATCGCATCTAAAGTGACGATAAAAATATACATTTCATTTCTACCCTTTTTATCGCATCTAAAATGACGATAAAAATATACATTTTAATTCCATTATTATCATCACATTAAAATAGTAAAGTTTTCTTTTTAATATAACCTGCATTAAAAATGTGACTTTTCCTTTTTAATCTAATTTACGTAAAAAGAATGTAAATAATTTTGCAATGTCAAAATCTAATCTTTTCATTACATAAAAATGTAATTTTCTTACTTTAAATCTTAATTACATGATAAATGTAATTTTTTTACTTTAAATCTTAATTCCATAAAAATATAATCTTTATCTTCTTTAACTTAATTACATAAAAATGTAATTTTTCTCCTTTATCTTAATTTACATGATAAATGTAAATTTTTCACTTTTAATCTAATTCACATGGAAATTAACTTAATTACATAAAAACGTAATTTTTATGTTCTTTAACTCAATTACATAAAAATATAATTTTCTTCTTATTTACATTAAGAAAAATGTAAAACTTTTCCAATTCTTATTTACATTAAGAAAATGTAAAACTTTTCTATATTTGTTTATTTACACTACATGTAAATAAAATTTTCTTTTTCTATATATGTACACAAAATGTAGATAAAGTTTCACTATAAATATGTTCATTTTATTTACATAGAAAATGCAAATAAAGTTTTCATTACAAATATGTTCATTTTATTTACATAGAAAATGTAAATAAAGTTTTCACTACAAATATGTATCATCGTAATTTTGTTCTTTTCATTTACATAGAAAATGTAAATAAAGGTGTCATCAAGTTTTTTTTTTAACGTTTTCATACTACAATAAAAATGTAATTTTTATTGTGTAATCCTTTTTAATGTTTCATGCTACAATAAAAAGGTAATTTTTATTGTCTTTCTTTTCTAATGTTTCATTAACATTAAAATGTGAATTTTTATTTCATTATATAAAAATGTTGTCTTTTCCATTCTTGTATTACATTATATAAAATGTAACTCTTCTATTCTCTTTTATTACATTGTAAAAATTTAACTTTTCTATCTTCTTTAATTACATAAAAAGTGTAATCTTTCATTTTCCTCTTTAATTACATATAATATGTAATCTTTCATTTTCATTCATTTGTTACATTACGGAAAAGTGAAATCTTTTCTATTCTTTGATTACATTAAATAAAATGTAATCTTTCCATTTTTTTTATGACAACAAGTAAATTTTGGTTTCATTCTTTTTAATTGACCAAAAATGTAAATTTTGGTTTTCATCCTTTTACTTGACCAAAATTTAAATTTTGGTTTTCCTTCTTTTACTTGACCAAAATGAATATATTTGTCTCATTTCTTTAAATCACAAAAATGAATATATTTGTCTTAATCTGTTTGAATGACAAAAATGATTGTTCAATTTCACTCATTCTAAATTAGAAAAAAAATAGAATGTTGTTGTCTACTTTTAATTTATTGTAATTTATCTTCCACTGTAATTTTATTCGATGTACTCTGATATTCTGTACTCTGATGTAACATTGTTGTGATGTTTATAAAAGTCTGTTGTTGTTATGATGTTGTTGTATTCCCAGAGTTAACGTGTTCGGGATTTGAACGGTCTTGGTCGATCTAACGATCAATTGGGTCCGGGCAAAATCCGTGCCGTTACACTATGATATATGTCTTTATAACTATAACGCTTCACATTTCTTAGCGTGACCCTATTTTGGGGAATATTAAGGGATGCAGGGTGTTTCACATAACCTTTTGCTACTAATCTTACTTTGTATCACAATTGCCACCATCTTTTACTCTATAGATCCATTTACATATAATTTCCTTCTTATCAGTGAGAAGAGGCATCAAATCCTAAGTACGATTATTCTACAAAGATTTGATCTATTCTTCCATTACAACTAACCAACTAGAACGATCAACTAATGAAATAGCGTCTCTATAATCTCTGACCTCATCATGGACAACGATTAACACATATGTTGCCATGTCATCAAAGTTGATGTCCCTCATGCTCAATCGAACAAAAACATCAAGCCACCTTGACTTCTTTCTCCATCTAACAAGCTAGTCTCTAAACGAGCCCTACCTTGAGTCTGGTCTTATATACTAATACATGTACTATCTTCATCAACCACGGTGCTATCAGAAACACCATTTGTGCATATATGAAAAGAATATGAAGACGAATTTCTTTTTATTTAGTGTTTTGAATCTGTCCTCACACTGTCATCGGATAAGGAAAACTCCACTTCAACATATCATTCTCATCAAAAATCACATATCTAGTGGCAATAATATTCCTGCTGATAGGTCACCACATCCTATATCCGTTAACTCTTCATTTATAACCTAGGAAAATACACTTGCAAGCTCTATGTTTTGGCTTGTCTCTGCTCTTATGCACGTAAGTAGGTATCCAAATGCTCTGAGAAATGAATAGCTAACATGCATTCTTCCCATACTTCTTCAGGGATCTTCATATCTGTGGAAGTAGAAGGTGTACAATTGATGAGGAAAGCTTTCATAGATAAAACTTCAGCCTAACATATTTTATTCAATTTTGTAGTCAATCTGAGGTAATGTGTTCTCTCTAAAAGTGTTTGGTTCATTCTTTTAACAAACCCATTAGACTGAGGATCACATGGAATGGTGTAATGTCTCTAAATGCCTTCAGACTTACAAAAATTAATGAAATCCTATTATGTGAATTCACCACCACTATCAAAACAAAGAACTTTCATCTTCTTTTTGACTGCTTCTCAATAACAGATATCCACTTACGAAACCGATCAAAGGTTTTCTCTTAGATTGTAGAAAGTATGCATAAATTTTTTGAAAGAAACCACCTGTAAGTGAAACTAAATACCTGGCTCTATCTAAAATGGGAAAGGGGAAGGCCCCAAACATCTATATGCATATACTCTAAAATAGCTTTCACTTTCTGCTCTCTGGTACCCAAAAAAAAAATCTTTGTTTGCTTTCCAAGAACACACTCCTCACAAAAGCCGAACTTCAAATGACGAACACCATCAATCAAACCCCGCTTTCTCAACTCGTTCAAACTGAGCTCACAAATATAGCACATCCATAAGTGCCACAATATGGAAGAATATAAATCAACAGATGTAACCAAGGATGATTCGCTAACTATAACAATGCCATTCAATAAATAAAGATTTTATGCCCTCACACCTTTCATACCAATCATGGAACCCTTCAGTATCTTTGTTTTTTCTCCCTTAACTACAATCCTCAATCCAGGCCTACTAAAAGCCATTAGTACAAAAAGCGCCTGTTGCTTCGCCTTATTTGCTTCTGTTGTGCTTGGAACAGAAGCAAATAATATAATTTTCTTCCGTTCCACCATTACAACAGAAGCAATTATTACAGGAAAAGCAGCAAAAAATTAACATATAGAAATTGGCTTCCGTGTTCTTGTAGAAACAAAAGCAACAAATAGGAAGCAAATGCAGTTTTTTGCTCCGGGTTAGAGTCCAACGGAAGCAACTACATTTTATTTGCACATGTTGAATAAACATCAAATCCAAGTGATACCTGATGCGTAACCCCAATTATCCCCGCCTAAACTAATATCTCGTCGCCTTTGCCAAATTTCACGAAAACATAATCGTGGAAGGAAAAAAGGCAAAATCACAAAAACGAAACCAGAAAAAAAGTAAAATTCACAGAAACGAAATTGACATCCACTTTTTGTCGATATTCACTCTTGGATCTAACATGGATTGCTTGATATACTGATTCCCTAATTTGGATCTGCCTGTCTAACACGGATTGCCTGATATACTATCATCGGCTGAGTTTTCCAATCTTCAACGCTAATTTGGATCTGCCTGATATATAGATTCGCTAGTTTGGATTGCTTCAGGTATTAACCAATTTACTAGTTCTCTTGTTTGTAATTCCGTAAATCAATGTAACGTGTTTTGTGTTTAATGAAGAGATTAAAGCGATGGATGATTTATTTTTCCTTGTTCTAATTACCAGTAAGGACTCCGATTTTGTCCTATGTTGTTGACATACAGTCTTTTGGATGATTTGTTAAATAATGAGACGATTTATGATTTAGATAATTAAAATCAACAATGGGTTTCATTCTAGTAAGACAAGTATTAGGAGACTGTTTTCTTAGTGGCTTCCTACAGTTTTTTTGGAAGGTGGATGCTGATTTTCTACCATGGCTTTATAGTTGGCATCATCCTTGTTTTTTTTTTTTTTTTTGAAGCAAAAGGCTTGGTTTTGCAATTGAAATGGGTAAACTAGATCAGATATTTAATGTGTTCTGGGAAAGGCTTTTACAATCAGCAGTAGCCAGTATTAACATAGATTAAAGCTCTTTAGTAAAAAAAAATTACCTTCTATTAGTCAAATGAAATATTCAAATTTTATAGGTAATAGTTAATAATAATTTCGCAAAAGAATTTAAATCATTTAAGCAGTTGTTCTGAATGAATTGACATAGAAAACTTGCATGACACCTAATAGGATTGGCCGAGCTTTGTTTAACATCAGGAAGATATATGCAATAAGTTTAAAAATCTATTTCTTTTAATGGTTACTCATTAGTTTGATGCGTCTGTCTAGAACTGATGTATTTTTTTTCCAAAAATTATTTTATTTAAAATCAATTTAATGGTTACTCATTAGTTTCATTACAATCGTTAAATGAAGTCCCTGATTATCGTTTGTCCAGAACTGATGTGCATATACTTGAGTTTAAGCTTGTATTGGTCTCTTGAAACAATGGAGTGCTTGGTTGATATCATTTAGATAGCTTTCCAGTTTATATTTCCTCCAATGCACCACCTTTTAGAAAGAATGCAAACATGGCTTGAAAGTTGAAACATTATGAACAGAAACTGAAAAGAGTAATTAAAATAATGATTTACTAGTAAAAGGAACTTATATTCAATACTGCACAATTAATGATTTTAATTTGTGTTCATCAATGCTGGGTTAATATTATGCTAATTTCCTTCCTGCTTATAGGAAGACCCATGATCATGTACTTAAAATCGTCCCCTTTTGTCTTTGAATTAACCATAGCTACGACTCCTTGTGGATTATTTCTTCCTGGATGCTGGCATTTTTGCCTTTTACATTTTTACCATTATATTTCTCTTGCATGTTACCATCTTTGTTACTTCTTATGGATTATTTCTTCATTATTATTATCTTTCACTTGTATGTTATCATCTTTGTTACTTCTCGTGGATTATTTCTATTACATCCCGCTACATAGCGTTTTGACTATGACAACTATACATAAATGTACATATTATTATCTAACCTTGTTTTGCAGGAAGCCATTTGACAAACAGATTCAAGAACACAATAAATGAAGAATAAATATGTTGTAAAGGTCTGTTAGTCTTAGATATTAGTGTTAAAGTCTTCCTTGATGATCACACACACACACATTTTATATGTATATAGCTTTTCATATATAAATTAAGCAAGGAATAATCTGATAACAGAAAACAGACGTCTGGTCTGAAATTTTCAGACGTCTGTTCGCTGAAACAGATTGTTTTCAAAAGACAATATTCAGACGTCTGTTTCATATATTTTAGACGTTTGAATTTAGTCAGAAACGTACTGTTTCCTTTCGGCTTTAAAATTCAAACTATAAACAGACATCTGAAAATTATTCTCAGACATCTGATTCTGAAAGGTTGCAAGTTTTATGAATAGTCACAACCATTTTTCTTCGTCAAAACCTTTCATGATCAGTTGTATCTTTTTATATATTATAAATAGAGGGTTGATTAATTGTTTCAATCACCAATTCTATCATATATTCTCAAAGCTCTCTGAATTCTAAAAACTATCTACTTTCATATTTGAGACCTTTTAACTTCCATATTCCTTCACGTACTTCACAATTATCATCAAGGAAAGGCTATAGGAAGGGTACTTAATATTCGACAATCCGTGTTATCAAGAACACAAAAGAGTCAACAATTATTCTGTATTAGTGAAGACCTCTTCAGTGGTTGAGGCAAGAAATCCCGTTCATTGGTTCGGGTAATTGTGAACCTATTCCTCCGGGTAAAGTGAGGGTTTTAGTGTTAGTGAAATACCAGAAGTGAGTCTGGGACTGGACGTAAGACAGTGGTCCGAACTAGTATAAATCGACTGTGTGATTTACTGCTTACTACTCTACCATATACATTATATCCTATACTCCATTCTATACGATCCTACCGCTGTATAGCCTCTTTCAATTGGTATCAGAGCGAGGCCATCCTATAACCATAGCACCATTATTTGATATTTTGATAAAATGGAGAATAACCCAAGTACTAGCTCAACTACTTTTGCCGAAGGACAATCCACTCAAAGACCACCACTATTCAATGGACTACACTACAACTACTGCGCTACAAGAATGAGAATTTATATGCGAGCAAATGGTTTTAGTGCATAGAATGCAACTCAAAAAGAGTTTACAGCTCCTACTACTGAATATGCAACTTGGACAACTGTTCAAAAAGATGAAGCAAATGCAAATGCAAAAGCTATGAACATGCTATATTGTGCCCTATATCGAAATGAATTCAATCGTGTTAGCATTTGTACATCAGCTTATCAAATATGGGGGACGCTAAAAACTATTAATGAAGGAACAAATAAAGTCAAACAAACTACAATTTCAATGCTCAAAAATCAGTTCCAGAATTTCAAAATGAAGCAAAATGAAACTATCAACGAAATGTACTCAAGATTCCAAGATATCTTACATGCATTGATAGGACTTGGAGAAAAATACAGTGACTTTGACATTATTTCAAAAGTACTAAATTCTTTAACTGACGATTGGGAAAGAAAAGTACTGGCCATTGAAGAAGCAAATGATTTATCAGCAATGAAACCAGAAAAGCTAATAGGAAATCTTATGTCCTATGAAGTAAACCATCAAACAAAAAGAGAACTAGCTCAAGAAAAGAAAAATGTGGCCTTTCATGCTGATAAAGAGGAGTCTGAATCAGAAGACGAAGATCTAGCTTTTATTGCCAAAAACTTTAAGAAATTTCTAAAATATAGAAAAGGAAATTTCAAAAAGAATATTTCAAATAAGCCTCCATCTTCAAAACTAGAATGTTTCAATTGTCATAAGAAAGGTCACATGGTAAAAGATTGTCCAGAAATGAAAGAAAATCAAAAGAACTTCAATAAAAGCAAGAAAGAAAAATTCAAGAAGAAAGCCTTTTCTGTTACAAGCGACGACTCAGACTCAGATTCATCAAGCAGCGACAGTGATAGTGATAGTGATAAAGAGCAAGCAAATGTGTGATTTATGGCACAAGAATCTGAGGTAAGTGAATTATCTTATGAAGAACTAATAGATGTGTAACAACCTGCAAATTCTGAACCAATTTAAAAAAAATTATTTTAGAAAATTTAATGAATTTTGAAAATATAAAGTGATTTATTTTAAATAATAATGGCTAGAATTCATTTTAATCGAAGTTAAAACGAATAAATTTAAATTATACATAAATGGAGTTAGAAATGGCGCGGTAGTTTTAAAATTTGATTTTGAACTTTAACTGGATTTACAGGATTCAAAATAAATCAGAATTGAGTGAAACTAGAAATATTTAAATTTGTTTAATCATATCTTTCTAACGAATCTGAAAAATTGAAATTTCATAGCGGAAATCAAAAGTTATGGCCAATTCAATTTTTAGAATGGTCGTTGTAGAATTTATATATAATATATATAGCCCAAAAAGCTACTTTTCACATATGTAGAAATTTCGACTCGAAACCACTTCCATTGAGTTCGGAATGTCGTTTCTGCATTGAAAAACAGTAAACACTTATATATTTTGAGTTTTGGAATTTATTTGTTTAAAAATGTATTTTTAATATTAAATATATTAGCCGTAAAAATAGTCATTTTCCAAACGACCTCTGTTTTCGACGAAACCACTTTTGTTGGAACCAGAATGTCAAATTATTGCTAGGTTTCAATTTTCAGAATTTTTCGAATTAATATGTGAGCGTGGCAAAAGAAAATGTGTTTTGACTATTTCAGTTAAATTTAAACGCCTTAAAAATAGCCATTTCTCAAACAGTCTCAGAATTCGACAAAATTAGTCTTGTCAGAACCGTATCGTCATAAGAAAGCTAAAAATATTTTTTTTAGAATTTTCTGAGGTCATATGTGGCCCCGGCATATTTAAATGTACGGTCAATATTTAATTAATTAATTTTTAATGGGATTTTAAATAAAATTTCAACAGATTTCGGAATTGGACCCCGATACCCATCCCATTGCGTTCAGAAGGCCTCAAAACGTTAAGATCGACAGTAAGCAAGACCAATTCGGAGATAGCCCGCATTTTCACCTTTATAACACATTTTTTAATAATAAAAAAATAAAACCCTAACCCTAGAAAAAGTCAGCCGCCGCCTATGGCTTTCGATGGCCAGAAATCTCCCATTTTCAAACATCAATTTCTTCCAATCCACTCTATGAAAATTTACAAATAATATATCGAATCGAAGAGGACGGAGAGCTCTACAAATCCGTACGGTTAAGATCAGTTTTCAGTGCATGGATTTCGCGAATTGTGGCGAGGAAGTGGGGGCGTTCGGGTTCGATTTTCGAGGGGAGGAGGAGGCCGAGTTCGGAGCTATTGGGGGCGGTGGTGGCTCGCGGGCGGGGCATCGGATTGGCGGGGTCTGATCGACGATCGGTGGCTCGGAGGGTGGCGCGCGCAGAAGGTTCGAACGTGATGTATGGGTGCGGCCTTGTTACAGGCAAACGAGGAAGAAGGTCTTCTTTTTTTATTATTATTTTATTAATTAAATATTTAATTTATCCGATTTTTAAAAATCAATATCTCTTTCATACGAGGTCCGATTGACAAACCGTCAGTTGCGTTGGACTCGTCTTTCAGAGATCTTCGCGATGGCGCAGACCAGAGCTGATTCCAAGACAGTCGAATTTTCAGTAGAAATCAATGTGAGAATTCTGAATTTTATTATTTAATTAATTATAAATTATTTTTCTTGCGTTAAAAATAATTTTATTGCAATGTAATTCAGATCTGAAATGTTCTGTGATTGATGAATGGTTGATTGTTGTTGGTGGTTTGTTTTGTTGTTCATGATTTGCTAGATCCGCATTGAAATCTCATACATAGTAGAATTTTATTTGCGATTAGAAAATAAATCTAAATTTAAATTTAAATCATATTTTATTCAGATCTAGTTATTCTAATTTATAAAAAAAATTATTATTTTGAGATGAACCATAGAATTTGATCGACAAATAAAAACTAATTTTATTTGTTGGTATTACAATAGAATTTGATTGACAAATAAAAACTAATTTTTATTTGTTGGTATTACAATAGAATTTGATCGACAAATAAAAACTTTATTTTTGTTTATTTGTTTACTTTGCAACAGAAAATGAACAACAAATAAAACCTTACTTTTATTTGTTTACTTTGCAATAAAATTTGAACGACAAATAAAATATTATTTTGTTTGTTTATTGACAATGGAATATGAACAACAAATAGAATATATTTTCATTTGTTTACATTACGACAGAATTTGGCTAACTAATAAAAATCCTATTTTTGCTTGTTTACATTTAGAACACGGTTTATGAATTACAATAAAAACATAAAACGTTCATTTGTTTGAATTGAAACCATGTTAACGATAAAATTTACATTTTACCGTATATATAGAACAGACTAAAAATGTTCATCTATTTGAAATGAAAACATGAAACATTAAAAATCTTATTTTTAATGAAAAGAATTATTCATATGAAAATTGTTCATGTTGAAATAAAAGTGTTGAAAACATAAAAAATCACATTTTTAATGTAAAGAATGATTCATATGAAAATTGTTTATGTTAGAATTGTCGAAGAAAAAAGAAAAAAAACAAAGTTGTCCTTCTTGTTTGCTTTTGTTGAAATGTTAGAAATAAATCAAAAAGATTACGTTTTTATTGTAATTAGTAATAAATCAAAAAGATTACATTTTTCAATGTAATTAAATTGAAATAAAATGATTACATTTTTCAATGTAATTAAAATTGAAGTAAAATGATTACATTTTCAATATAATTAATATTGAAATAAAAATAACATTTTGGTTAAAGCATAAGTATTGAAATAAGAGATCACATTTTTGGCCAAACTTTATTAGTGAACATTTTTGGCCAAAACTTTATTAGTGAAATGAAAATATCACTTTTGTCAAAACTTGATTATTGAATTGAAATTTTCATTTTTGTCAAAACCTGATTATTGAATTGAAAATATCATTTTTGTCAAAACATGATTACTGAAATGAAAGTAACAATTTTTTTTACATTTTATATGTAAATAAGAAATTACTTTCAGAAGTTACATAGAAATTGGGTAGATATTTTATTCATGTTTTTCAACGCAAATAAACATAGAAATTAAAAGGTTGCTTTCATTTTCACTTTTCAATGCAAATATAACATGAAATAAAATTCATTTTTCTCATTTGCATCTCACAATGCAAACATAACTTGAAAGTACATTTTTATTTGTGTTCAACAACACCAATAAACCTGGAAAATAAAACATATATTGAAAATAAAGTTTTGTTCTTTATTTTGAGTTCAAAAATGTAAATATATTTTGAAAATAAAGTTTGTTCTTCTATTTACATTCAGCCATGCAAATATATATAGTAAATAGAAATTGTTCTTTTATTTGCATTTACCAATGCAAATATATAATGAAGCAAATCATTCATTTGCACTCACCGATGCAAATACATACACATATTGAAAATAAAGTTTATTTCTTTGTTTGCGTTTATCAATATATATGCATTGAAATTAAAGTTTATTCTTTTATTTGCATTTATCAATGCAAATATTCAATGAAACTATAGTCTGTTTTCTTTATCTATAATTACCAATACAAATGTACACACTTTTATACATTTAGTAGAATTTGTTTAAATTATACTTTGAAAATAAATTTTGTTCTTTTATTTACATTCACTAATGTAAATATAATTTGTAAACAAAACTGTTATTTATTTGCATTCATAAATGCAAATACTCATTTAAATAAAATTTGTTTCTTTTATTTATATTCAATAATGTGAATACACTTTGGAAATGAGGTTCTTTTTACTTTCACTCAAATATACTTTTAAATAAAAATAAAAGTTACATTTGTTATTTGCATTCCTTGTTGCAAATAAAACCTTAAAATAAAGTTCATCTTTGTTTGCAATTCACTAATGCAAACAAACCATCAGATTTAAAATTTTATTCTTGATTTATAATTTTGATATGAATAAAGATTGTTTGAAATAGAGGATAGAATTTAAAAGTTACATTTTAATAACTAAACATTCACATTTTTATCATCAAAGTAAAATAGGCAAAAACACTCATTTTGTCAAAATTAAAAGAATGAAACAAAATATAGCATTGGCGTATCTTATCAGAATTGAAACACAAATTATTCATTTTTGTAAATTTATATTAGTTAAAAACAATTATTCATTTTTGTTAATTTACATTAGTTAAAAATAATTATTCATTTTAGTCAATTTATACTAGTTAAACCAAATTTACATTTTGTCAGAAATATTCATTTTTGTAAAAATGAATTAGTTGAAGCAATTTATATATATATATATATATATATGTATGTATGTATGTATGTATGTTTGGCAAAATATATACTTGTCAAGATAGATTAGTTAAATCAAAATATTTATCATTTTGTCTCATTAGAATTGCCAAAACGAAATAACCATTTTTGTTTAGAGTTTAAATTTGCAAAATAGAAATTGTCAATAGAGACAAAGTTATTATGCTTATTCATGCATTGCAATAGAGGTATTTTCTTGTCATCATTATGGGTACTGTGTATTACACTTCCATTCACAAGTTACCCGACTTGTGTATGTGATTGGGACGATAATTTTTCACACATCGCCCAAATGCACAAATTAGCTTATTATTTGTTTGTTGGTTGAAACCCCACACGGGTGTTGGGATGAAATTTATATACACTAATCCCAATTTTCAGTTGTATGTTGATCGTTAGATCGACAGGCTGCGATGAGCGTTATTATTTAATTTTAACGCTTACACAGTGGAGATTACACTTTGGATGTAGATGGATGATTTGATGATTATACTGTTATTATCGCATGTGTGTGAAATCCATGTAATCCAAATTATATAGTAAATGTTTGAGTCGCATCTCGATTCAGGTGTTCTTTTAAATAAGAATATTTTTATATTAGAGATACTTTTTATATAAAGTGCATATATTTTCATAATATATTTTTAATCAATTATATGTTTAAAAGAAAGAATATTTGTAAAAGAAAGAATTTGTAATATAAAGAATACTTCTCATTTAGAGTCTTTATATAAAGAATATTTTTATGATTATTTTTAAAATATATTTTTAAAAGATTACTAGCATTTGCAATTATATTTTGTGATATGAAATAAATTGAGATGTGAAGTGGATTTATCGTGGACGATGTTTTAAACGACATTTGTCCTTTAATCCAATTTGCATTGAAATTATTATTTGGAACTTATGAATCTATTTTATAGATTTAAAAAGGCATTTTCTAAAAAACAAGTTTTTCCAAATTAATATAATAAATAGGAATTAAGTGGAAATTCGATTGGTAATAATCGAAATGGGCTTCTGTAAAAGAAGACCGATATTATATATGGAATTTAAGAGGCTTTGCCGTTATTCCATTTATATTATTAGTCCGATACAGAAATCTATATCGATTATGTATTGATTTGTTTTCTATGGAATTCCATATTTTGGAAATTGATTTATAGATTTTATTTTCAGAATTTATCTTCGATAAAATTAATGAGAATCTTCTAATACGAATATCTTATTAAAAGAATATTCTGAGTTGGAATGTGACGAAATGTGTGATTTTCCAATATTTGCTTTTTAATCCCAAAATACGCGAGTTATTCAGAAAGACCGGGTTTAACCCATTCTGAATAATCATCACGACGATCAAGAGTCGAAGATGAAGACGGTGATTGAAGACCGAAGGTTTTCACATCGTTGGGATGATGATGACTGGTATCTTGAATTGAGATTGGCCTTCCAAGGCAAGGTATTTGGTAATGATCGTCCATACGCATTTGGAGATCGATAGACATGTTGTTTCGCTCAGACCCAGAGTGTACTTGTAAATAGATTGTGTGTCTGACATTGTATTCCTTCCTGCTGTGTTTTTTGAACGCTACTGATTATATATTTCTGTTTGGTGGTGAAGAATTTATTCTTTACTTATCACCCTTCTCTAAGACGTATGAGCTTAGAGGTTATATATTGGTAGATGATCAATAATATGGTAGGGTCTGACAATGTGACATGCTAAGATGCAAATGATCAAGGCTTAGTTGAAAAGCAGGCCTTGTGGTTGATGATCAAAGCACAGTCTCCTTAGGCGTAGCTTTGTGTATAGCGTGACTTCGCGAGCCTCACACCCCGGTATGAGTCAAAAAGGGGATATGGACCGTATGGAGTGCACACATTTCTTTCTAGCTAGGAGTGGTGTTTGGGCTTTAACACGGCCCGGCATTTTACTTATGTGGATTATGGATTGAGGTACCTCCGGTTTTTATAGGCCGGAAGTGGTCATATTATTGGTCCAAAAGGACCGGGAAACGTGTGTTCAGGCATAACTAATCCACTACGATTAGGTAGGGACCGGCCCTATCGCATCTAAGGGTTCACTGCGGGGGATCCTGAGGCATTTGATAGAGTGTCTCTAATCAGAAGAGGACGATCCCTAGCCTCGATCTCATGATGGAAACCCAATTCCCAATACGCCCTTGCGGTTTTGATTGTATAACTAGTACGGCGACATAGTATATGGTACCTATCCGTCTAGGATTGATATTATATTTGAATGTTTTAAATATATATATACACACTAATAATAATATCGTTTTCACGTATCAAGCATCTTTTGACCATTATAAGGTAAAACCCTATCCTCTGGTGTGCGTTGCATTGTGTGATGGGACCTGCGTCTTATAATGGTTTCATTTTTTCTAAATAACATTACGTTATTTGACGATTTACTTTAATTATGCACTGGCAATCCAATGGAGTAAACCCGTTCCGCGTTAGCGGCGTGGTCCCGTGATTAGCCTACTATTTAGATAAGTTAAGTATAGAATTCTCACACCAGTCCCATGACTGACCTGTAGTTTGTTTCACTTTGCAAACTCGGGTGCCCTCTTTCCACACGGGCAGTCGAGTAGCTTTTTGCAGATATAGTTAAGCAGGATCCTGGATTGAAGTCTGAAGCTGGGTCCAGAATATGGATGACCTTCCTCTGAGATTAGTTCCGCTGCAATGTATTTAATTTATTGTAAATGTATCTTCCGCTGTATTATTTATCAATGTACTCTGATATATTCTGTACTCTGATGTAACATTTATTATTGATGTTATAAAGGTCTGTGTTGTTGTCCTAATGTGTTGTATGCCCAAAGTTAACGTACGCGGGTTTTGAACGGTCTTGATCGATCTTGCGATCGATTGGGGTCGGGAGAAATCCTGGTCGTTACAGCTGGTATCAGAGCTCAGGTTAGCTCAAATATTTGAGGTACAACTCGTTAGAACTAAACAGAAGACTCATCAGAGGTTGGATTAGTAATATCCAATAGGAATACTCATTAGAGATAGGATTAGCAGTATCCTAGAATGAGAATACTCATTAGAGATGGGGTTAGCAATGCCCTAGAATGAGTCAGAGTGGAGAATTCATAGTTAACGTACTTGTTATTTTATATATATAATTCGATTTTAGAAAATATGATTTTTGAATTATATATTTTTGAAATTTTAATCAACTAATTAATTGATGATTGTGTTGTGTGAATATGAATTCAACTAATAGATTATTAAACAACTAAAGAATGAAAATTAAATTTGTTAAATAAACAACTTTAGTTTCATTTCCTTTTCGGGAACGAAAAGATTTTAAGTAGGGGAGATTGTAACAACCCGCAAATTCTGAACCAATTTAAAAAATTTATTTTAGAAAATTTTAATGAATTTTGAAAATATAAAGTGATTTATTTTAAATAATAATGGCTAGAATTCATTTTAATCGAAGTTAAAACGAATAAATTTAAATTATATATAAATGGAGTTAGAAATGGCGCGGTAGTTTTAAAATTTGATTTTGAACTTTAACTGAATGTACAGGATTCAAAATAAACCAGAATTGAGTGAAACCAGAAATATATAAATCTGTTTAATCATATCTTTCTAACGAATCTGAAAAATTGAAATTTCATAGCGGAAATCAAAAGTTATGGCCAATTCAATTTTTAGAAAGGTCGCTGTAGAATTTATATATAATATATATGGCCCAAAAGGCTACTTTTCACTTATATAGGAATTTCGACTAGAAACCACTTCCACTGAGTTCGGAATGACTTTCTGCATTAAAAAACAGTAAACACTTATATATTTTGAGTTTCGGAATTTATTTGTTTAAAAATGTATTTTTAATATTAAATATATCGGCCTTAAAAATAGTCATTTTTCAAACGACCTCTGTTTTCGAAGAAACCACTTTTGTTGGAACCGGAATGTCAAATTATTGCTAGGTTTCAATTTTCAGAATTTTTCAAATTAATATGTGAGCATGGCAAAAGAAAATGTGTTTTGACTATTTCAGTTAAATTTAAACGCCTTAAAAATAGCCATTTTTTAAACAGTCTCAGAATTCGACAAAATTAGTCTTGTTGGAACCGTATCGTCATAAGAAAGCTAAAAATATTTTTTTTAGAATTTTCTGAGGTCATATGTGGCCCCAACATATTTAAATGTACGGTCAATATTTAATTAATTAATTTTTAATGGGATTTTAAATAAAATTTCTACAGCTTTCGAAATTGGACCTCGAGACCCATCCCATTGCGTTCAGAAGGCCTCAAAACGTTAAGATCGACAGTAAGCAAGCCCAATTCGGAGACAGCCCGCATTTTCACCTTTATAACACATTTTTTAATAATAAAATAATAAAAAAAATAAAACCCTAACTCTAGAAAAAGTCAGTCGCCGCCTATGGCTTTCGATGGCCAGAAATCTCCCATTTTCAAACATCAATCTCTTCCAATCCACTCTATGATAATTTACAAATAATATATCAAATCGAAGAGGACGGAGAGCTCTACAAATCCATACGGTTAAGATCAGTTTTCAGTGCACGAATTTCACGAGTTCTGGCGAGGAAGTGGGGGCGTTCGGGTTCGATTTTCGAGGGGAGGAGGAGGCCGAGTTCGGAGCTATTGGGGGCGGTGGTGGCTCGTGGGCGGGGCGTCGGATTGGCGTTCGGTGGCTCGGAGGGTGGCCTGCGCAGAAGGTTCGAACGTGATGTATGGGTGCGGCCTTGTTACAGGCAAACGAGGAAGAAGGTCTTCTTTTCATTATTATTATTTTATTAATTAAATATTTAATTTATCCGATTTTTAAAAATCAATATCTCTTTCATACAAGGTCCGATTAACGAACCGTCAGTTGCGTTGGACTCGTCTTTCAGAGATCTTCGTGATGGCGCAGACTAGAGCTGATTCCGAGACAGTCGAATTTTCAGCAAAAAACAATGTGAGAATTCTGAATTATATCATTTAATTAATTATAAATTATTTTTCTTGCGTTAAAAATAATTGTATTGTGATGTAATTCTGATCTGAAATGTTCTGTGATTGATGAATGGTTGATTGTTGTTGGTGGTTTGTTTTGTTGTTCATGATTTGCTAGATCTGCATTGAAATTTCATACATGGTTGAATTTTATTTGCGATTAGAAAATAAATCTAAATTTAAATTTAAATCATATTTTATTCATATCTAGTTATTCTAATTTATAAAAAAAATTATTTTTATTATTTTGAGATGAACCATAGAATTTGATCGACAAATAAAAACTAATTTTTATTTGTTGGTATTACAATAGAATTTGATCGACAAATAAAAACTTTTTTTTTTATTTGTTTACTTTGCAACAGAAAATGAACAACAAATAAAACCTTACTTTTATTTGTTTACTTTGCAATAAGATTTGAACGACAAATAAAATATTATTTTGTTTGTTTATTGACAATAGAATATGAACAACAAATAGAATATATTTTCATTTGTTTACATTATGACAGAATTTGGCTAACTAATAAAAAACCTATTTTTGTTTGTTTACATTTAGAACACGGTTTATGAATTACAATAAAAACATAAAACGTTCATTTGTTTGGATTGAAACCATGTTAACGATAAAATTTACATTTTTACCGTATATATAGAACAGACTAAAAATGTTCATCTATTTGAAATGAAAACATGAAACATTAAAATTCTTATTTTTAATGAAAAGAATTATTCATATGAAAATTGTTCATGTTGAAATAGAAGTGTTGAAAACATAAAAAATCACATTTTTAATGTAAAGAATGATTCATATGAAAATTGTTTATGTTAGAATTGTCGAAGAAAAAAGAAAAAAAAAGTTATCCTTTTTATTTGCTTTTGTTGAAATGTCAGAAATAAATCAAAAAGATTACATTTTTAATGTAATTAGTAATAAATTGAAAAGATTACATTTTTCAATGTAATTAAATTGAAATAAAATGATTACATTTTTCAATGTAATTAAAATTGAAGTAAAATGATTACATTTTCAATATAATTAATATTGAAATAAAAATAACATTTTGGTTAAAAGCATAAGTATTGAAATAAGAGATCGCATTTTTGGCCAAACTTTATTAGTGAACATTTTTGGCCAAAACTTTATTAGTGAAATGAAAATATCACTTTTGTCAAAACTTGACTATTGAATTGAAATTTTCATTTTTGTCAAAACCTGATTATTGAATTGAAAATATCATTTTTGTCAAAACTTGATTACTGAAATGAAAGTAAAAAATTTGTTTACATTTTATATGTAAATAAGAAATTACTTTCAGAAGTTACATAGAAATTGGGTAGATATTTTATTCATGTTTTTCAACGCAAATAAACATAGAAATTAAAAGGTTGCTTTCATTTTCACTTTTCAATGCAAATATAACATGAAATAAAATTCATTTTTCTCATTTGCATCTCACAATGCAAACATAACTTGAAAGTACATTTTTATTTGTGTTCAACAACACCAATAAACCTGGAAAATAAAACATATATTGAAAATAAAGTTTTGTTCTTTATTTTGAGTTCAAAAATGTAAATATATTTTGAAAATAAAGTTTGTTCTTCTATTTACATTCAGCCATGCAAATATATATAGTAAATAGAGATTGTTCTTTTATTTGCATTTACCAATGCAAATATATAATGAAGCAAATCATTCATTTGCACTCACCGATGCAAATACATACACATATTGAAAATAAAGTTTATTTCTTTGTTTGCGTTTATCAGTATATATGCATTGAAATTAAAGTTTATTCTTTTATTTGCATTTATCAATGCAAATATTCAATGAAACTATAGTCTATTTTCTTTATCTATAATTACCAATACAAATGTACACACTTTTATACATTTAATAGAATTTGTTTAAATTATACTTTGAAAATAAATTTTGTTCTTTTATTTACATTCACTAATGTAAATATAATTTGTAAACAAAACTATTCTTTGTTTCCATTCATAAATGCAAATACTCATTTAAATAAAAATTGTTTCTTTTATTTACATTCAATAATGTGAATACACTTTGGAAATGAGGTTCTTTTTACATTCACTCAAATATACTTTTAAATAAAAATAAAAGTTACATTTGTTATTTGCATTCCTTATTGCAAATAAAACCTTAAAATAAAGTTCATCTTTGTTTGCAATTCACTAATGCAAACAAACCATCAGATTTAAAATTTTATTCTTGATTTATAATTTTGATATGAATAAAGATTGTTTGAAATAAAGGATAGAATTTAAAAGTTACATTTTAATAACTAAACATTCACATTTTTATCATCAAAGTAAAATAGACAAAAACACTCATTTTGTCAAAATTAAAAGAATGAAACAAAATATAGCATTGGCGTATCTTATCAGAATTGAAACACAAATTATTCATTTTTGTAAATTTATATTAGTTAAAAACAATTATTCATTTTTGTTAATTCACATTAGTTAAAAATAATTATTCATTTTAGTCAATTTATACTAGTTAAACCAAATTATACATTTTGTCAGAAATATTCATTTTTGTCAAAATGAATTAGTTGAAGCAATTTATACGTATATATATATATATGTATGTATGTATGTTTGGCAAAATATATACTTGTCAAGATAGATTAGTTAAATCAAAATATTTATCATTTTTTCTCATTAGAATTGCCAAAACGAAATAACCATTTTTGTTTAGAATTTAAATTTGGAAAATAGAAATTGTCAATAGAGACAAAGTTATTATGCTTATTCATGCATTGCAACAGAGGTATTTTCTTGTCATCATTATGGGTATTGTGTATTACACTTCCATTCACAAGTTACCCGACTTGTGTATGTGATTGGGACGATAATTTTTCACACATCGCACAAGTGCACAAATTAGCTTATTATTTGTTTGTTGTTTGAAACCCCACACGGGTGTTGGGATGAAATTTATATACACTAATCCCAATTTTCAGTTGTATGTTGATCGTTAGATCGACAGGCTGCGATGAGCGTTATTATTTAATTTTAACGCTTACACAGTGGAAATTACACTTTGGATGTAGATGGATGATTTGATGATTATACTGTTATTATCGCATGTGTGTGAAATCCATGTAATCCAAATTATATGGTAAATGTTTGAGTCGCATCTCGATTCAGGTGTTCTTTTAAATAAGAATATTTTTATATTAGAAATACTTTTTATATAAAGTGCATATATTTTCATAATATATTTTTAATCAACTATATGTTTAAAACAAAGAATATTTGTAAAAGAAAGAATTTGTAATATAAAGAATACTTCTCATTTAGAGTCTTTATATAAAGAATATTTTTATGATTATTTTTAAAATATATTTTTAAAAGATTACTAGCATTTGCAATTATATTTTGTGATATGAAATAAATAGAGATGTGAAGTGGATTTATCGTGGACGATGTTTTAAATGACATTGTTCCTTTAATCCAATTTGCATTGAAATTATTATTTGGAACATATGAATCTATTTTATAGATTTAAAAAGGCATTTTCTAAAAATCAAGTTTTTCCAATTTAATATAATAAATAGGAATTAAGTGGAAATTCTATTGGTAATAATCGAAATGGGCTTCTGTAAAAGAAGATCGATATTATATATGGAATTTAAGAGGCTTTGCCGTTATTCCATTTATATTATTAGTCCGATACAGAAATCTATATCGATTATGTATTGATTTGTTTTTTGTGGAATTCCATATTTTGGAAATTGATTTATAGATTTTATTTTCAGAGTTTATCTTTGATAAAATTAATGGGAATCTTCTAATACAAATATCTTATTAAAAGAATATTCTGAGTTGGAATGTGACGAAATGTGTGATTTTCCAATATTTGCTTTTTAATCCCAGAATACGCGAGTTATTCAGAAAGACCGGGTTTAACCCATTCTAAATAATCATCACGACGATCAAGAGTCGAAGATGAAGACGGTGATTGAAGACCGAGTGTTTTCACATCGTTGGGATGATGATGACTGGTATCTTTTATTGGGATTGACCTTCCAAGGCAAGGTATTTGGTAATGATCGTCCAAACGCATTTGGAGATCGACGGACACGTTGTTTCGCTCAGACCCAGAGCGAACTTGTAAATGGATTGTGTGTCTGACATTGTATTCCTTCCTGCTGTATTTTTTGAACACTACTGATTATATATTTCTGTTTGGTGGTAAAGAATTTATTCTTTACTTATCACCCTTCTCTAAGACATATGAGCTTAGAGGTTATATATATATTGGTAGATGATCAATAATATGGTAGGGTCTGACAATGTGACATGCTAAGATGCAAATGATCAAGGCTTAGTTCAAAAGCAGGCCTTGTGGTTGATGATCAAAGCACAGGTTCCTTAGGCATAGCTTTGTGTATAGTGTGACTTCGCGAGCCTCACACCCCGGTATGAGTCAAAAACGGGATATGGACCTTAGGGAGTGCACACGTTTCTTTCTAGCTAGGAGTGGTGTTTGGGCTTTAACATGGCCCGACATTTTACTTATGTGGATTATGGATTGAGGTACCTCGGGTTTTTATAGGCCGAAAGTGGTCATATTATAGGTCCAAAGGGACCGGGAAACGTGTGTTCAGGCATAACTAATCCACTACCGTTAGGTAGGGACCGACCCTACCGCATCCAAGGGTTCACTACAGGGGATCCTGAGGCATTTGCTAGAGTGTCTCGAATCGGAAGAGGATGATCCCTAGCCTCGATCTCATGATGGAAACCAAATTCCCAATACGCCCTTGCGGTTTTGATTGTATAACCAGTACGGCGACATAGTATATGGTACCTATGCCATCTAGGATTGAAATTATATTTGAATGTTTTAAATATATATATATATATATATACACACACTAATAATAATATCGTTTTCACGTATCAAGCATCTTTTGACCATTATAAGGTAAAACCCTATCCTTTGGTGTGCGTTGCATTGTGTGATGGGACCTGGGTCTTATAATGGTTTCATTTTTTCTAAATAGCATTACGTTATTTGACGATTTACTTAAATTTTGCACTGGCAATCCAATGGAGTAAACCCGTTCCGCGTTAGCGGCGTGGTCCCGTAATTAACCTACTATTTAGATAAGTTAAGTATAGAATTCTCACACCAGTCCCACGACTGACTTGTAGTTTGTTTCACTTTGCAAACTCGGGTGCCCTCTTTCCACACGGGCAGTTGAGTAGCTTTTTGCAGATATAGTTAAGTAGGATCCTGGATTGAAGTCTGAAGCTGGGTCCAGAATATGGATGACCTTCCGCTGAGATTAGTTCCACTGCAATGTATTTAATTTATTGTAAATGTATCTTCCGCTGTATTATTTATCAATGTACTCTGATATATTCTGTACTCTGATGTAACATTTATTATTGATGTTATAAAAGTCTGTGTTGTTGTCCTGATGTGTTGTATGCCCAAAGTTAACGTACGCGGGTTTTGAACGGTCTTGATCGATCTTGCGATCGATTGGGGTCGGGCGAAATCCTGGTCGTTACAAGATGTTAATGCTGAACTTTTAAATTTAATAAAAACTCTAAAGAAAAAGATTAAAGAAACTCGTGAAAATCAGAGTAAAGCCGAATTCGAAAGAGATATGTTAAAAGATGAAAAGATAATTCTAGAAGAAGAACTTGAAAAAGTTCAAGAAACTCTTACGAATTCAGATAGTCAGCTTTCTCTTTTGAGTCAAGAAATTGAAACTCAAAAGACGAAGAATGATGAAATTAGTTCTGAAAATCATTTGCTGAAAATTAGAGTAAAAGAACTAGAATTAGAAAACAAAAGTATTCAAACTAAGTTAGAAAACATTTCAAAAAATGTTTCAAATTTTAACAAGGGTAGAGAAAATTTAACAAGAATCATAGAAAGCTCTCAACCCTCTTTAAACAAAAATGGTTTAGAATTCAAAAATGAATTGAAATTTCCTCCAAAGAAAAATACAAAGTTTAGGAGGAAAATTAATGCAAAACCGAAATCCACAAAAACAATTAATTAAATTAAGATATGGGTTCCAAAAACTAACAATAGTTTGATTAGAAAGAAGCACATTAACTCATTTATGGAATCTGTGCATAATAATGAAAATTATTTATATAAAAGGGATACTAAACCCAGTTGGGTTTGGCTTCCTAAGACCTAACTCTTAGGAACCTATCAAAAAGTGGGTACCAATGTGCTTATTAATTTTTTTTGCAGGTATCACTTAAAAAGAGAAAATGGATATTAGACAGTGGTTGCTCAAAACATATGACCGGAGACAACGATATGTTAACAAATATATCATACTTTAACGGCGGCTCAGTTACCTTCGGAGATAATTCAAAAGGATTTACCCTCGGCAAAGGAGATGTGTGCAACTATGGTATTTCAAATATTCCTCTTATTACTAATGTTTCTCTAGTTAAAAAATTAAAACATAATCTATTAAGTATTATTCAATTATGTGACAAAGGTTTTAAAATAACTTTTTCTGAAAATAAATGTAGTATTTTTGACAAAAATCAAAATATTATTTTTGAAGGAAATAGAGATAGAAATATTTACGTTTTAAATATGAAAGTAAATAATAACAAAGAAATGTGTTTGATTGCTAATAACAATGATTCTTGGTTATGGCATAAGCGTTTTTGTCATATAAACTTTAAAACTATACAAAAACTTTCAAAGCATGAGTTAGTAAGAGGTCTACCCAAAATAAATTTTAAAATAAATAACTTATGCGAAGATTGTCAGATAGGTAAACTAACTAAATCCTCCTTCAAATCAAAAAGGGTCATTTCAACTCTACAACCATTAGAACTATTACATATGGACTTGTTTGGACCTACTCAAATACAGTCATTAAATCATAATCGTTATGTATTTGTTATAATTGATGATTTTTCAAGATATACTTGGACTATGTTTTTGAAAAATAAAAGTGATACTTTTGATCATTTCAAAGATTTCGTTAAAAGGATTCAAAATTCTAAAAATTTAAAAGTTAAAAATATTCGGAGTGATCATGGTGGTGAATTTGAAAATGAATCTTTTGAAGTATTCTGTAAAAAGAAAGGAATAAATCATAATTTTTCTTTTCCTCGAACTCCACAACAAAATGGAGTAGTAGAAAGAAAAAATAGAACTTTACAAGAATGTGCAAGAACTTTACTTAATAGTAGTACATTACCTAAACAATTTTGGGCAGAAGCTGTAGCAACTTCTTGTTATGTTTTAAATCGTATTTCTATTCATCCTTTAACTAACAATACTCCTTATGAACTTTTTAACGGAAGAAAACCAAACATTTCATATTTTAAGATTTTTGGATCTAGATGTTTTATTCTAAATACCAAAGATCAACTTGGAAAGTTTGATGCAAAAGCTGATCATGGAATCTTCGTTGGATATTCAGAACGTAGTAAAGCATATCGAATTTTCAATAAACGTACTAATGTTATAGAAAAATCTTTACATGTTTCTTTTGATGAAAATTATAATAAAAATATAAAGAACAAAGATGATGATGAAATTGATAATATTGAAAATACAAATAATAATATTATAGAACAAAATAATAGTCCTAAAGAACATATTAGATCACCACCCAGAATATTAAAAGATCATCCTACATAAAATATTATTGGTGAAATTGACACACACGTTCGTACAAGAAGTCAATTAAATCAAATAATTCATGTAGCTTTCCTTTCAAATATTGAACCCAAGAATCCGAAAGAAGCTTCTACGGGTGATTACTGGATTATCGCTATGCAGGAAGAGCTAAACCAGTTCGAACGAAATGACGTCTGGGAATTAGTACCTCGACCAATCGATCAATCAGTTATTGGTACAAAATGGGTTTACAAAAACAAAGCAGATGAACTTGGAAATATCACAAGAAATAAATCTAGGTTGGTTGCTCAAGGATACAATCAAGAAGAAGGCATTGATTATGAAGAAACCTTCGCACCCGTTGCTAGATTAGAAGCAATACGTATTTTATTAGCTTATGCAAGTTTTCATAATTTTAAACTTTATCAAATGGACGTTAAAAGTGCTTTCTTAAATGGTTTTATAAAAGAAAATGTTTACGTAGAACAACCACCGTTTAAACACCGCTTTTTAAACATGAAAAATATCCTGATTACGTTTATAAACTTAAAAAGGCATTATATGGTTTAAAACAAGCACCTCGTGCTTGGTATGAATGACTTAAAAGATATTTAATAAATTCTGGTTTTCGAGTAGGAAAAGCAGATCAAACTCTATTTATTAAAAATACAAACAAAGATATTTTAATTGTTCAAATTTATGTAGGCGATATAATTTTTGGTTCTACAAATGAAAATTTATGTAAAGAATTTTCTACAATAATGACTAATGAATTTGAAATGTCTCACATGGGTGAATTATCATTTTTTTAGGACTACAAATTAAACAAGTTTCAAATGGAATTTTTATTTTTCAAGAAAAATATTGTACTAATTTAATTAAACATTTTGGTTTAGATAATACTTCTGGAAAACCAACACCAATGAGCACATCAATTCATCTTGACAAAGATGAAAAAGGAAAAAGTATCGATCAAAAATTATACAGAAGTATGATAGGTTCGCTACTTTATTTAACAGCAAGTCGTCCTGACATTATGATGAGTGTATGTCTATGTGCACGTTTTCAATCAGACCCCAAAGAATCATATCTAAGAGCAGTAAAACGAATCTTAAGATATCTTAATAATACTAAGAACTTCGGTTTATTCTACCCGAAAGGTTGTCCATTTGAATTAGTATCCTACAGTGATGCTGACTTTGGTGGATCACGGACGGATAGAAAAAGTACAAGTGGAACGTGCCATTTTATTGGAAAATCACTTGTATCTTGGTTTAGTAAGAAACAAAACTGTGTTTCACTCTCTACATGTGAAGCAAAATACATATCTGCTGCGTTAGCATGTGCACAAGTAATTTATATGCAACAAACACTTAAAGATTTTAGAATTAATTTAACTAAATCAACAATATATTGTGACAATACTAGTGCTATCAATTTATCAAAAAATCCGATAAATCACTCTAGAACAAAACATATAGATATTCGACATCATTTTCTTCGTGACAATATAGAAAAAGATATTATAAATTTAGACTATGATCCATCTGATAATCAGATTGCAGATATTTTTACTAAACCTTTATTAGAAAATTCGTTTATAAAATTACGCCGAGAACTTGGAATTGTCTTAGTAACTGACATATAATTTAACTATGTTTTAAAACTTCCTAAAAACATTACTGCAAATTTTTTTTTACTATTTTTAGACTCTCCTCACTTTCCTCTCATCAATTAATTTATTTATAGTCATAAATTTCTAATCCACAAATTCAT
>JASFAX010002038.1:0-47693 GCA_030737875.1 Allium sativum
AGGAAGGAGAAGAAGTGCTTTACTTGTGGAAGCTCGACCCATCTGAACAAGGATTGCAGGAAAAGGAAGGGCACTTGCTTCAACTGTGGCGAAGCGGGACATCTGATTAAGGACTGCCCAAGGAAAGGGCATAGGGCAGGACCAACTTCTGGAGGACAGGCGAATACCCTCGAGGCTGGTGGATAGGATAGAAATAAGAAAATTTTTTGAAGATGGTTTAATTTCCTTATCTGATTGTTGAGTTAAAACTCTTTCTGATTCTGGCATTTTGATTCTGTAATTGATACTCTGCACTTTAATACTCGTCTTGTTTCTGATCTCGTAGTTGTTTTGAACCCCATTTGTGGTTTGGCTCAATTGTTAGTGATTTGTAGGGGTTTGAAATTATCTGTGTTAGGCGTCAAAAATTTGAATGTGACATTTGTGTGCTCAAGTTTATGGGCTATGGGTTGGGTCTAAATGGACCAGCTTTCTATGTAGAGGGTCGTTAAGTTTCTAACTTGTCGTAGGAAGACCCCCAAAGTTTCTTGTAACCCACGAGGATCTGTTATGCTTAGCTTTCTGAGAATCATTCTGTAATCTGATCTGTACCGGTAGTCTGTAAGTATCTGAATATTTCTGAAGGATAGGGGTTTCTACTCGAAGCATGAAGTAGATTTCCAATTTTGACATTGTTTAATGTGGGTAATTTTCTGAGTGGCAGTCTGATGTTGATTTCAGTCTTCGGGGCTGAGACTTAGGGAATTATTCTCTTAACCGATGTCAAATGGGGACAGAGCTTTTGTTTTGATTATATCATTTATTTGTATCTCATCGACCGAATCTTTGACCTTTAGATAGGAAACTCATGGATGTAAACATGTGTTTGAGACATGTTATGTATGATGGATGCATGTGGATGCAAGTGTTTGCTAGTGGTTGCTCGTGGATGCATATACACACACTTTAGGCACTAGATCGGCTCAGTCACTTCATATTTCATATTGCATATAAATGTGTGTACATATTTAAGTAATGGATGTATAATGGTTGTACCATCATATGGATGTTGCATTTTGGTGAATGGTTGTGCACACATGTAGAAATAATATGTATCGATAGGGTTCTTTCACATACATAATGGACGCATGGCACTATCATGGTTTGCATTAAGGAGGTCAACTGAATCAGTAGACCGCCTGATTTTGCATTAGATAAGGAACATATACACACACTTCTTGTATATGTTCATACAGCATTAGAAATCTTGTAAGGACCTTGGTTGCTAGTGTTTGATGGTTGAGTAGATGGATGATTGGATGGTAGGATACGTTCTTCTTGACTTAGAGATTTCGAGGATGAAATCCTTTAAGTAGGGGAGAATGTAACACCCCGAATTTTTGAATAATCGAATTAACTAAATTCAAGAATAATTAATCTCATACGTGAGAATTAAAGGAATGGGGTTGCGCCATTGTGTTCGTCTCGGAATTCTGATTGAAATAGAGTCCGAGTTTGCGGGAAACGAGTACCGGGTGAAGGAATTATGGACAAACGAAGTGTGGTGGCAAAAGAAAAAAAAAAGAGGGGGATTGCACTGGCGCACTTGGGAAGTGCGCCAGTACAAATTTGCATTGGTGCACTTCCCAAGTGCGCCCAGGCCGAGGAAAAACCTGCACAGCCTCCTGGTTCAGTCTGACCCATGTTCTGACCCATTGTTGAGTCCTTTCTGACTCCTTGCTGAGTCATTAGGGCTGACTCATCACCCTATCCTGACTGAATGGCTATGAATAACCCTAAGATCATCCAACGGCTTAAATTATTTCAAAACTCTATAAAAAGACCCATAGACTCAAACCTAAATCAGAATTAAAATTGAAACTATGGCCGTCATGCTGTTGTCTTGAACCCTAGAGCAGCCGCCACAAAAATTAAGAGGAAGAACAGCAACCACATCAGAACTACTCAACCCTAACAGCGAATCTTCTTCAAGGGAGCGCTAATTCAACTCCAGAAATCAGAATTCAGAACTCAAGACTGCTTTTGAGTTGTGAGTTCGATAGTTTTAACAAGATAATTAGTAATTTAATTAGATTAAGTTATAATGCGGATTGTATGGATGTGATATGAAGTATTGATTTCATGTTGTGATTATGTTATAGGATTGTGATTGAAATCTTTATGATGTTATGTTGTGATGCTATCATTTATGATGTAAAGTTATGTTGCTATCATCCATGTTGTAATCTTATATACAATCAAATCATCAAGTTTCTTATGCTAGTTTGTTATATCGATTCATAGGATAAATCATTTGTAGGCAAGTATAGATTTTGATTCAAACATGAATCATATACATGTTGGGTAGAATTATAGGTGAACTTACATGGCTATGACACCTAGTTTATGTGAAAATTTAATTGGAAGTTAGGCTATAACATGTGTGAATTATATGCTAAATTTCACATGATACTTTACATGTTAGATGCAAGTTTACACCCTTGTTATGATGTATAAATCACATATGTAATTTGTATGAATATATGAGTTTAGAATATAAATCATGTTATGCAAGTTTAGGGGTATTGCCTATGTAAATTAACACCTTTAGATTTGGATCCATGACATATGTTATTTATGCAAGTTTATGGCCACTTTCTCATCAAAGTTCATACCTTTAGATTTGGATCCATGACATATGTTGTTCACTACTACAAAAGTGGGCATATTCGACACTATTTTTATGTGGCCGTAGATCAAAAAAGCGTTGCCGTAGGCCATTTTTTCAAATAGGCAACACCAGGGGGGCGTGGCATCCGCGGTCGTTGCATTAGCCACCTAAGGCAACACTTTTGCCCATCTACGGCCACGGAAAGAAAGTGTTGCATTATAGCCATAATGCAACACTATTTGCACGTAATGCAACACTATTCAGCGTTGCCTTAAGCATTAGTTAGGGCCTGGCTTCCAGTGCCGCCACGTCAACTGTCTATGTGTCACACGACACGTCATCTCTCCATGTCAGCACTCCACGTGTCACATGCCACATCAGCTATCCACGTCAGCTGTGGGGTCCACGTGCGACGGGTAAGCAATTATATTTAATGTAATGCAACACCACTACAATATGTAATGCAACACCATTACAATGAAATGCAATATCAATAAAAGCTAACGCAACAGTAGAAGAAGGAAAATGCAACACTAATTTGATAGAAATACAATGCTTTAATTAAATATTTTGCAATACAGGTTTTGTACAAGAAACTCATCCAAAGCAATTGTTTTAATTATCCAAATATCAAAACTCAAAAATCAGCTACACCGTTTTGTTCATTGTATACAGTAAGCTCGAACTACTTCAAGAATAGGTGCACGGCATAACGGACATTATCCTGATCCATTCCTGGCCAATTCTTTAGCGAATTCTGAACATGTACACATGTGTCCACACCTGAAAAATGTATTACTCATTTATATATATGAATCATATATATGCAGCAATCCGATTGCAATAGGAAATATATATGTATGTTAGTATGTACCTATATATGAATCATATATATGCAGCAATCCGATCTGCAAAATGTATCCCTCTGCCTTCCAGAATTAAATATGCACCTGATCAAATGATAACAAGTTATTTGATAAGTGGTGGCATCGAATGGCCATTGGCCTTCTTAGTAAAATGTTATGAACACAATTATTACAATTGACTTACTGACCATTGGCGATTGGTCACTCATGCCAGCCAACAAATAAGCAATTTCATATGGCCATTCGTCTTCTGAGCAAAAAGTTTTCAGTTCCCATATTACTGCCACGTACAGTGTGTCACTTCATATCCCGTCAAGCTTCAGAAGCATATCGTCATCTACATCTTCAACTCCTAAACAAAACTCCATCGTCAAAAAAAAAACAATGGAGGACTCTTCACTATGCATCACTGCCACTGTTCTTTCAGGACATTGGACTTACGAATTTGTGCATCTCACGCTTAGGCATACGCTGAAGCTTAATGAGGAGTGGACTATACGGGTTATACCCAAAAACTCTTTTCTAATAACATGCCCATCTTACAGTACGCGTGATCATGCGCTAATGTTGAAACTTTTTACAAAAATTGGAGGTGCTTTTTATGTGCAACAATGGTCTGCTGAAGAATTTGAGCCTGAACCAGCGTTCGAGGCAGAATCATGGGCCAGAGTTGTTGGCTTTCCCGAGTTCCTGAAGACAAATGTTCCTGCAATAAAAGAATTAATGACGCCAATGGGAAATGTGTGTGAAATTGACGACTGTCATTGGTCTCGAATTGACCATAGATCATTATACCTGAAAATGGAATTTTATGAAGGCATTGGCTTGGAGAATGTTTTTGCTGCTCGATTCGACGACAAGAAATACATCATTAGGGTTGAGCGCACCACACATACTCATCCTTTGACGAGGCCTGAAATTTTGTTTGTGAGCAATAGGGAGGAACCGGTGGTACCATTTTTTGTGATCATAGGTAAATTTTACTTCCATCCACAGTTTCTTATAGTGAGACACAACCACACATGCACACACTCACATACATACATACAAGGTTATAATGCCCCACCCAAGATTCTGAAATAATAATACAAACTGGTGCTCTGTTAGTTATACATAGATGTGGTTGTGTGGCTTGAATTTGAGACATTGTAATTGTATGGCTTGAATTTCCTTCAGATGTGGTTACATGTCAAATTGTTTGATAATTAATGTGTGTTACATGTCAAATTGTTTGATAATTAAGGCATATAAACTCGTAGGTGGATCACATTATTTGAGAATTGAATCATATAATATATTAGGTGGATCACAAAATGTTTACAGAAATAGAAGTTTGATCATATAATATATTAGGTGGATCACAAAATGTTTACAGAAATAGAATTAACATACCTATTGAAGTTTGATCATCCAAAGATCACTTTGCCCTCCACAACAAGAAATTCTGGTTTGGTCGCTGACTATGCTCTATCCTTAACAGCCACTCTGACATAGACAATGACTCTGACATGGACAATGACTCTGACATGGATGCTGGTGCTGATGCTGGTGTGGATGCTGGTGATGATGCTGGTGATGACTGGTGATGTTTGTGGATGTTGGTTTTATTCTGCTGGTAATGATTTTTGGCTTGAAATTTTGTGAATATTTGTGAAACTTTGTGTGGTTGTGGAAGTTTGTGATGACTGGTGATGACTGATGATGGATGCTGGTGAATGTTTTTGAATGTTTGTGAATGGTACGTTGTTTTGTTTGTGAATGCTGGTGATTTTTTAAAATCTCTGCGTACGTCTCTGGTGTATACTTATGATACTTGTGCGTGTATACTTGTGCGTGCCTTCAGATGGCTGCCTTATGATACTTGTGCGTGCATGTATACTTGTGCGCGCGTGTATACTTGTGCGTGTCTACTTGAGCGTGTGTACTTGTGCGTGTATACTTATGATACTTGAGCTTGTATACTTGTGATACTTGTGCGTGTATACTTGTGCGTGTATACTTATGATACTTGAGCGTGTGTACTTGTGCGTGTATACTTATGATACTTGAGCTTGTATACTTGTGATACTTGTGCGTGTATACTTGTGCGTGCATACTTGTGCATGTATACTTATGATACTTGTGCATGTATACTTGTGCGTGCGTGTATACTTGTGAGTGTATATATGCACTGCGTGTATGATGTGTATTGTAATAAAACGAAAATGCTTGAGTGCCCGCTTCAGATTTTGTCAAAATCTGCGGTAAGAGGCTTAAAATTCGGATGTCACCGCAGTGCATACACACCGCAGTGCAAATTAACCTCAAGCATACAAATTAACCGCAGTGTAAGGTATGAACCTCAAGCAGTGCAAATTAACCGCAGTCCCCATTCCTTAACTAGCTCGACCTCTATAATAAACCAATGTCTTTTTCATGCCAATAGCCCGGTTCTCATGGTTTATTGCTGGGTATAATTTTCGAATAAACCTCAGCATAATCCCAAATCAATAATAAGCGCAACTAATTACTCATAAGCGAATGGGTTTTCCAAAATGTAACAAATGAACTAATTACTAATTACTCATAATCCAATCTATAATAAGCGCAACTAATTCACAGTGCAATACAAACTGAACCTGAGGGAAAAAACTGGCGATGTCAGCGCCCTGAGCAATCAAAACTAGAAAGCGTTTCAAAGCTTCATCCTTTTCGGAATAGAATTTGCTGTCGAGGAGAGGATCGATACTGACGTGAATTTAGGTTTAAATTTTTGTCAATAGTAAAAAGGGGGAAAAACGATTAGATGATAGAGAAGAAAACGATTTCATGAAGGGAGAAGATCGCGCCAAAATTTCGTCAAAAGAATGAAATGACGTGGCTGTCAATGATTGGATGATGGCTAACATTAAGATCATCAGATCCATAGATGGTTTGAACCGTTGGATTAATCTTTCATCTACGGTTGGGGTTTCTATATGTTGATAACGCGGATAGCTGAGCTGGATTATATATATGTAATGCTATGCTTTTAACTGGTGTTGCACATCAGAACACTAAAATTCCCACCGCAACAGTGCATCCACGTATAATGCAACAACATATGAATGCTGTTGCAGAAGCTCGAAGAAATCATAGCTTTCGCCACACTTTTCATGCAACGCACACAAATTAGTGTCGAATATGCCCACTTTTGTAGTAGTGGTTTATGCAAGTTGTAATTTTGGCCTATGCAAGTTTTAGATGTAGAACATCATTCACATATGCAAGTTCACCGCTATGTTAGATTAATGTTTTAATTAGGTGTATATTGTGATGTTTTCTCTTTTTTCCATGAGTTAGACTATTCGAGTCTAACATATATTTTTACGTTAAACGAACTACGTGGGGTAAAGGGGGATAATATTAAAAAGATTTAATTAGCATAAATGCCTTAAAAGGCATAAAATATAGTTGTGGTGAAAATTGGTATGATTTTTCATACCATAAATGGATGGACATAATTGAGTCAATTATGGACATCGTTAAATTTTGAATTGATTGATAATTTGAATAGGGAAAGTAATTCAAATTGGGGAAGGGTTAATTAGGAGTAATTAATCGTCTAAGACCCGAGGTTAGACTCTTTTATGGCGTAAGACTGCCCGGACCCGCCCGGCAAATCCAGCTGCCATAAATGCCAGTCTAATGTGAGAGGTCTTAGGCATAAACTAAATACATAACAGTTGTAAAGACACGAGGTGGGCCAAGTCCATATCCATGAATTTATCATCCTTGGGTTGCCTCCCTCATTCTCATCTTTACCATCTTTGTGTAATCATGTTTGACAAGTATCTCGAAAGCTGCCTCCATCGCACGGAAAATCCTACAAAGCTCGAAAGAAAATTAACCGCAGGTGAAACTACTGCGGCTATAGATGGAAGTCAGATACTCCTTTGTCCTTTGACAGGTGTCGTAGTCTCGTCAAGTCTACGGAACCATGCCGCGATGAGGTTACCTCCTAGAGAGCTAGGAGCCCCGAAGACTCAATAAAGAAGGAGACAAGAATTCAAAATAGAGGATCAAAAGATAGCGCATATGGCTTTGGGGAATATGCCTTAAAAACAAAACTTTCTTTTGAAAATGCTTCTTTTAAAACCATTTTGAAAATAATTTTTCAAATCTTTTATCTGATCTGGTAACCTTCAGCTCTGATACCACGTGTAACACCCCACATCCGTTAGTGTCACTCACAAAGGGAATGCACTAAGTTCTGTGAAGTATTATAGGTAAAAGATACAGATAAATTACAAGACAGACAAAGTTAATGTAACACCCCGTATTTTCTGAGAATATTAAAATAACAAATTAAAGGATAATTAATTTGAAAAAGAGGAATGAGAAAAGAATAATGTTTAACATTGTTCTAAGGTTTGTAAGCAAAAGACTTAGTAGCTCATATGGTTAGAACATGTGACTTGCATACAAGAGGTACAGAGTTCGATCCCCGCCAGTGCCATATTTTTGTTTTAGGGGAATGGCTAAAAAGTGTCTTAGTGTGAACGCAGTTCAAAAAAAATGGTTTAGTGTGAAAATGGTTAATTATGAAGAAGTTATTAAGCCTTAAAGTTTGTATGCATATGAGAGAAATATATAGATATGTATAAAAATTAAATAAATAAATATGCAAAAAAGTTCAAAACAGCAAATTGGGAGGGGGGAATAACCGGACCGGCCCATTTTTGAGGTCGACCCGAGCCATGCTGGGTCGACTAGGGGTTAATCCAGGGTGTTTGGCTGTCATCCCGTGGGCCGATTCGCTCAAATGCAGATTTTGCATCTGGTTGGTTCTCATGGTTCAGCGTTAATCTAATGGTCCTAAATAACTTCCTACACCTATATATACATCCCTAACCTAAACTTAAATCTATTACACAATTCTCTAGCCTCCATTGCTCTCTTCTTCTCTAAAAAAATAAATCAATGGCGTCTCTACTCTGCTGAAAACTAAGCTAGGACTTGTGCTTCTTCTTCCTCCAATTCTAATTAGGATTAAAAGAGAACAACTACAACACCTTTTTCTTTTAGAATCCAACCAAGGCAAGTGCAGTTATTTTCTGATATAAACTTTAATTATGATTGTGACATGATTGTAAATCTGAATTTGAGATTGTGTATGTTCTGTTCTGATCTATTTTATTCTGCATCTCATTCTTCTTTCTGTTCTATAGCCAGGCTACCACGAGCCTGCGCCAGATCTCATAAGAGATTAACGCACAAACGCTTAACTTTGGGACAAATAATGAATGATGGCATAATTGGACATAACTGATCTATGACTGCTTTATGAAAAAGGACATATGTTGTAAACTAGATCTAGATCTATGCATACTATGTGATTTGGAAGAAGAGGTATAATTGAATGGTAACATATGACTAGAGATTTATGGACAAAATGCATATAGGAATTAAGATCTGATTTTGAGAGGATATAATTTAAAGTTCTAGATTGTTGGGTATATTTTTATATAATGATTCATGACTTGAGATAAAAAAAAAGAATATGACTTAGGTGTAAAGATCTATATTAAGATTTGATAACTGTTAAATGTGAATAACACCTAAGTGGGAGATCTTTGAATATATGACATGCATGGCTATATTTGGTATATAATCATATTTATGAATCATGACAATTATTTAGGCATGCAAACTTAGGCCAAATTTATAATTAGGCAAGATATGTCAATGAAACTTTAAGGAACAATTAAATCTGTTATATTGCCTAATTTGCTAGATCTGTTATATTGTCTAATCTGCTAGATCTGTTATATTGCCTAATCTGCTAGATCTGTTATATTGCCTAATCTGCTAGATCTGTTATATTGCCTAATCTGCTAGATCTGTTACATTGCCTAATCTGCTAGTTCTGTTATATTGCCTGAACTGCTAATTAGATTGATTTGCCTAATCTGCGAATTATGTTAAATTTGCCTCATCTGCTAAATCTGCTAAATCGCCTAATCTGCAAGATCTGTTATCTGTTTAATCTGTTGAATGGCGTAATCTGTTGGAACTGAAATGCAGAAATTTGAAGTATGTAATCCTGTAGGCTCGATTTAAAATTGAGCAAAACTTGTTAATAGAACCTCGAATAATCTGCTGTAACTTGTAAAGAAGTTAATTTGTTAAAATATGTGAATGAACACATTTGTTAAACATAAAACATGGCTAACTCGAGGTTAGAATGAGTTTGCGGCGTAATTCTGCCCGGAACCGCCCGGCACATTCCAGTGGCCGCAAACAATAGGTTCTAATGTGAGAAGTTAGTCATAACGTGCTTAAAACCCGAGGTTAGACTCAGTTTGCGGCAGAAACCTGCCCGGAACCAACCGGCCTAACCAGTGGCCGCAAACTGTCAGTCTAATGTGAGAGGTCTGAGCATTAATGAAAATCGAAGATAAATATGATGTCTAAAACGTGTTGGGTGGATAGGGTTATACCAACTGGACTGATAAATCTAACAAACCCGTTTCATGAATCTGTAGGCCCAATTACAAAATTAGACAATTTGTAAGTCTGTTAAAACTGTACATCTGATCCGTTAGTCCAAAAACTTGTTAACTTGAATGTCTGATCTGTGAACTAGTAAATCTGAACTCTGTATGTCTGAAACCTGTAACAAGTTAATCTGAAATCCGTTAATCTGGGGACACAAGGTTAGGAGGGGAAATACTTGTGTCATATGTTGTTTGGGACCCATATTAGTCAGTAACCCTTTCTGGTATCAAAACTTTGACCCAACAGTAGGTAGGGTCCGGGCACGCTTACTGAACTAATTATAAGCGGTTCATTCTGATAATGGCGAGGGGTGTTGATGGTGCGTTCCAACCGGGTCATGTGCGTGCATGGATCCCGGTCTGCCTCTGAGGATGTAAGACGCCGTGACATCTGTAAATAGGTCTGTGTCATTCAAAGGTTGCCACTTTAGGGAATGATACACCCTTCTATGGGGTTGGCACAGGGTATTTACGTATTAGGGAGCCGATCGCGTGGGTTAGGACTTGGGGTGCACTTAGCTCTATCTGTTCCTGTGCGGTACCGTCTGTTTTCTGTTGGGTGGTAACACCTGTCTGTTTCTGCGTGGTACCATCTGTTGGGGTGGTAAAGGCCCATTTACTAGTGTACACCTAATTCTACATTTTGTTTCCATAGGGATTAATCTGCTTCTGTTTCTGTACCTTCTGTTCGGGTGGTAAAGGCCCATTACTAGCATTCTCTTCTGTGGAAATTATTCTGTTCTCATTACTGTTTTAGCTTAGACATTAGGATTACCCTAATCCTGTTGCACTAGTATTAGTGCAGAAAAATGAAAAGTGATATCATTTTGTTTCCTCTGTTTAACCTAAGTATATCTGCTGTTCCTGTTACTGTTATCTCTTATCCAGCTTATTTTCATGTCATAATTATTATTATCTGTTCATATGCTGAAAGTCACTGGACTTGCCAGACTTTATGTCTAACCTGGCTTGTTTTCGCCCCTTTTCTTCCGTTTCCCCCCCAGGTTTTCAAGGAGGGAATACTTTAGTTTGATCCGGATCTCTTCTACTTAAAGTACTTGAAGTGCTTAAAGTATGGCTTGACTTCTTATGGCATCTTCTGTGGGGATTATGATTTTAAAGTTTTGTACTCTGATGACTTTCTGAACAAGACTGATATTTATGTACTTGAGAGTTTGTTAAAGATGTAACCATACTGATTTCTGTTTTCCGCTGTAATAAAGTTAAAAAAATTCAAGTACTGTTTATCTGTCTTGTAATACTCTGTTCTGTTTACTAAAATGCTCCACCAAAGTTAAGGCATTCCCTTTGTGAGTGACCTTAACGGAGGTGGAGTGTTACACTTGGTATCAGAGCTGAAGGTTACCAGATTTGATAAAAAGTTTGGAAAACTATTTTCAAAAAGGTTTTAAAAAGGAAGTATTTTCAAAAGTAAAGCTTATTTTTGAAAAACATAATCCCCAAAAGCCATATATCTATCTTTTGATTCTCTGTTTGAATCTTTGTTTCCTTCTTTCTCCGGGGCTCCCGGCTTTCTGGGAGGTAACCTCATCGCGGCATGGTTCTGTAGGCTTGATAAGACTATGACACCGGTCAAAGGGCAAATAAGCGTCCGACTTCCATCTGTAGCCGCAGTAGTCTCACCTACGGCTAATTTTCTTTCGAGCTTTGTAGGATTTTCCGTGCGATGGAGGCCGCTTTCAAGGGACTTGTCAATGTGTTACACACGGATAGTAAAGATGAGAATGAGGGAGTTTGGCTAAGGAGCACAACCCAAGGATGAGAAACTCATGGATATGGACTTGGTTCACAAAGGAGGCAAAAAGGAAACACAAAAGAAGGAAGAAAAGTCTAAAGATAAAGGAGGAGAAAAGTGCTTTACTTATGGAAGCTTGACTCATCTGAACAAGGATTGTTGAAAGAGGAAGGACACTCACTTCAACTGTGGTGAGATGGGACACTTCACTAGGGACTGCCCGAAGAAACGAGGACAAGGGCAGAGGGCAGGACCAACTGCTGGAGGGCAGGCGAACACTCTCGAGGCTAGTGGATAGGATAGAATTAGGAAAACTTTCTGTGAAAGGTTTAATTTCTTTATCTGATTGTTGAGTTAAAACTCTTTCTGATTCTGGCATTTTGATTCTGTAATCGATACTCTGCACTTTAATACTAGTATTGTTTCTGATTCCGCTGTAGACTCAAACCCATAAGGGTTATGACTCATTTGCTTGTGATAAATTGGGGTTTGAGAGATATCTGTGTTAGGCGTCAAGTAGGACGCATACATTCTGGGTTTTATCATGCTTAGTTTTCTAAGAATCATTTGGTAATCTGATCTGTACTAGTAGTCTGTAAATATCTGAATATCTCTGATAAGGTTTAGATTTCCAGTTTTGACATTGTCTAAAGAGGGTAATCCTCTGAGTGTCAATCTGATATTGATTTCGGTCTTTGGGGTTGATACTTAGGGGAATTATTCTCTCAACCAATGTCTAATGGGAACCAAGTTTTTGTTTTATCTGTACTCGCTTCCATCATTCGACGATATCCTATCAATCGAATCTTCGAACTTTAGGTAGAAACTAATGGGTGTAAACATGTGTTTGAGACATGTTATGTTTGATGGTTGCAAGTTGATGCAAGTGGTTGCTCGATGATGCATATACACACACTAGGCACTAGATCGGCTCAAAAACACTCTCATACTGCATATCGATGTGTGTGCATTTTTCAATTTTTGTGGATGCAGAATGATTGACTCCTCACATGGATGTTGCATTTGGATGAATGGTTATGCACTCATATAGAAATGATGTGTATCAAATAGGATTTCTTGCATACATATTTGGACTCATGGCACTAACATGATTCGCATTAAGGAGGTCAACTGGATCAGTAGACCGCCTGATTTTGCATTAGATGAGAAACATATACACACACTTTGCATATGTTCATACGGCATTAGAAACCTTTTAAGGACAATGGATGCCTGTGATTGAATGGTTGAGTAGATGGATGTTGGATGTTAGGATACATTCTTCTTAACTTGAAGATTTCGGGGACGAAATCCTTTAAGGAGGGGAGAATGTAACACCCCGTATTTTATGAGAATATTAAAATAACAAATTAAAGGATAATTAATTTGAAAAAGAGGATTGAGAAAAGAATAATGTTTAACATTGTTCTAAGGTTTGTAAGCAAAAGACTTAGTAGCTCATATGGTTAGAACATGTGACTTGCATACAAGAGGTACAGAGTTCGATCTCCGCCAGCGCCATATTTTTGTTTTAGGGGAATGGCTAAAAAGTGGCTTAGTGTGAACGCAGTTCAAAAAAAATGGTTTAGTGTGAAAATGGTTAATTATGAAGAAGTTATTAAGCCTTAAAGTTTGTATGCATATGAGAGAAATATATAGATATATATAAAAGTTAAATAAATAAATATGCAAAAAAGTTAAAAACAGCAAATTGGGAGGGGGGAATAACCGAACCGACCCATATTTGAGGTCGACCCAGGCCCTACTGGTTCGACTAGGGGTTAATTCAGGGTGTTTAGCTGTCATCCCGTGGGCCGATTCGCTCAAATGCAGATTTTGCATCTGGTTGGTTCTCATGGTTCAGGGTTAATCTAATAGTCCTAAATAACTTCCTACACCTATATATACATCCCTAACCTAAACCTAAATCTATTACACAATTCTCTAGCCTCCATTGCTCTCTTCTTCTCTAAAAAAATAAATCAATGGCGTCTCTACTCTGCTGAAAACTAAGCTAGGACTTGTGCTTCTTCTTCCTCCAATTCTGATTAGGATTAAAAGAGAACAGTTACAACACCTTTTTCTTTTAGAATCCAACCAAGGCAAGTGCAGTTATTTTCCGATATAAACTTTAATTATGATTGTGACATGATTGTAAATTTGAATTTGAGGTTGTGTATGTTCTGTTCTGATCTATTTTATTCTGCATCTCTTTCTTCTTTCTGTTCTATAACCAGGCTACCACGAGCCTGTGCCAGATCTCATAAGAGATTAACGCACAAATGCTTATCTTTGGGACAAATAATGAATGATGGCATAATTGGACATAACTGATCTATGACTGATTTAAGAAAAAGGATATATGTTGTAAACTAGATCTAGATCTATGCATACTATGTGATTTGGAAGAAGAGGTATAATTGAATGGTAACATATGACTAGAGATTTATGGACAAAATGCATATAGGAATTAAGATCTGATTTTGAGAGGATATAATTTAAAGTTCTAGATTGTTGGGTATATTTTTATATAACGACTCTTGACATGAGAATAAAAAAAAAGAATATGACTTAGGTGTAAAGATCTATATTAAGATTTGATAACTGTTAAATGTGAATAACACCTAAGTGGGAGATCTTTGAATATATGACATGCATGGCGATATTTGGTATATAATCATATTTATGAATCATGACAATTATTTAGGCATGCAAACTTAGGCCAAATTTATAATTAGGCAAGATATGTCAATGAAAATTTAAGGAATAATTAAATCTGTTATATTGCCTAATCTGCTAGATCTGTTATATTGTCTAATCTGCTAGATCTGTTATATTGCCTAATCTGCTAGATCTGTTACATTGCCTAATCTGCTAGTTCTGTTATATTGCCTGAACTGGTAATTAGATTGATTTGCCTAATCTGCGAATTATGTTAAATTTGCCTCATCTGCTAAATCTGCTAAATCGCCTAATCTGCAAGATCTGTTATCTGTTTAATCTGTTGAATGGCGTAATCTGTTGGAACTGAAATGCTGAAATTTGAAGTATGTAATCCTGTAGGCTCGATTTAAAATTGAGCAAAACTTGTTAATAGAACCTCGAATAATCTGTTGTAACTTGTAAAGAAGTTAATTTGTTAAAATCTGTGAATGAACACATTTGTTAAACATAAAACATGGCTAACTCGAGGTTAGAATGAGTTTGCGGCGTAATTCTGCCCGGAACCGCCCGGCACATTCCAGTGGCCGCAAACAATAGGTTCTAATGTGAGAAGTTAGTCATAACGTGCTTAAAACCCGAGGTTAGACTCAGTTTGCGGCAGAAACCTGCCCGGAACCAACCGGCCTAACCAGTGGCCGCAAACTGTCAGTCTAATGTGAGAGGTCTGAGCATTAATGAAAATATGAGATAAATATGATGACTAAAACGTGTTGGGTGGATAGGGTTATACCAACTGGACTGATAAATCTAACAAACCCGTTTCGTGAATCTGTAGGCCCAATTACAAAATTAGACAATCTGTAAGTCTGTTAAAACTGTACATCTGATCCGTTAGTCCAAAAACTTGTTAACTTGAATGTCTGATCTGTGAACTAGTAAATCTGAACTCTGTATGTCTGAAACCTGTAACAAGTTAATCTGAAATCCGTTAATCTGGGGACACAAGGTTAGGAGGGGAAATACTTGTGTCATCTGTTGTTTGGGACCCATATTAGTCAGTAACCCTTTCTGGTATTAAAACTTTGACCCAACAGTAGGTAGGGTCCGGGCACGCTTACTGAACTAATTATAAGCGGTTCATTCTGATAATGGCGAGGGGTGTTGATGGTGTGTTCCAACCGGGTCATGTGCGTGCATGGATCCCGGTCTGCCTCTGAGGATGTAAGACGCCGTGACATCTGTAAATAGGTCTGTGTCATTCAAAGGTTGCCACTTTAGGGAATGATACACCCTTCTATGGGTCTGGCACAGGGTATTTACGTATTAGGGAGCCGATCGCGTGGGGTAGGACTTGGGGTGCACTTAGCTCTATCTGTTCCTGTGGGGTACCGTCTGTTTTCTGTTGGGTTGTAACACCTGTCTGTTTCTGCGTGGTACCATCTATTGGGGTGGTAAAGGCCCATTTACTAGTGTACTCCTAATTCTACATTCTGTTTCCATAGGGATTAATCTGCTTCTGTTTCTGTACCTTCTGTTCGGGTGGTAAAGGCCCATTACTAGCATTCTCTTCTGTGGAAATTATTCTGTTCTCATTACTGTTTTAGCTTAGACATTAGGATTACCCAAATCCTGTTGCACTAGTATTAGTACAGAAAAATGAAAAGTGATATCATTCTGTTTCCTCTGTTTAACCTAAGTATATCTACTGTTCCTGTTACTGTTATCTCTTATCCAGCTTATTTTCATATCATAATTATTATTATCTGTTCATATGCTGAAAGTCACTGGACTTGCCAGACTTTATGTCTAACCTTGCTTGTTTTCGCCCCTTTTCTTCCGTCCCCCCCCCCCAGGTTTTCAAGGAGGGAATACTTTAGTTTCATCCGGATCTCTTCTGCTTAAAGTGCTTGAAGTGCTTAAAGTATGGCATGACTTCTTATGGCATCTTCTGTGGGGATTATGATTTTAAAGTTTTATACTCTGATGACTTTCTGAACAAGACTGATATTTATGTACTTGAGAGTTTGTTAAAGATGTAACCATACTGATTTCTGTTTTCCGCTGTAATAAAGTTAAAAATTTCCAAGTACTGTTTATCTGTCTTGTAATATTCTGTTCTGTTTACTAAAATGCTCCACCAAAGTTAAGGCATTCCCTTTGTGAGTGACCTTAACGGAGGTGGGGTGTTACACTTGGTATCAGAGCTGAAGGTTACCAGATTTGATAAAAAGTTTGGAAAACTATTTTCAAAAAGGTTTTTAAAAGGAAGTATTTTCAAAAGTAAAGCTTATTTTTGAAAAACATAATCCCCAAAAGCCATATATCTATCTTTTGATCCTCTGTTTGAATCTTTGTTTCCTTCTTTCTCCGGGGCACCCGGCTTTCTGGGAGGTAACCTCATCGCGGCATGGTTCTGTAGGCTTGATAAGACTACGACACCGGTCAAAGGGCAAATAAGCGTCCGACTTCCATCTGTAGCCGCAGTAGTCTCACCTACGGCTAATTTTCTTTCGAGCTTTGTAGGATTTTCCGTGCAATGGAGGCCGCTTTTAAGGGACTTGTCAATGTGTTACACACGGATAGTAAAGATGGAGTTTGGCTAAGGAGCACAACCCAAGGATGAGAAACTCATGGATATGGACTTGGTTCACAAAGGAGGCAAAAAGGAAACACAAAAGAAGGAAGAAAAGTCTAAAGATAAAGGAGGAGAAAAGTGCTTTACTTATGGAAGCTTGACTCATCTGAACAAGGATTGTTGAAAGAGGAAGGACACTCACTTCAACTGTGGTGAGATGGGACACTTCACTAGGGACTGCCCGAAGAAACGAGGACAAGGGCAGAGGGCAGGACCAACTGCTGGAGGGCAGGCGAACACTCTCGAGGCTAGTGGATAGGATAGAATTAGGAAAACTTTCTGTGAAAGGTTTAATTTCTTTATCTGATTGTTGAGTTAAAACTCTTTCTGATTCTAGCATTTTGATTCTGTAATCGACACTCTGCACTTTAATACTAGTATTTTTTCTGATTCCGCTGTAGACTCAAACCCATAAGGGTTATGACTCATCTGCTTATGATAAATTGGGGTTTGAGAGATATCTGTGTTAGGCGTCAAGTAGGACGCATACATTCTGGGTTTTATCATGCTTAGTTTTCTAAGAATCATTTGGTAATCCGATCTGTACTAGTAGTCTGTAAATATCTGAATATCTCTGATAAGGTTAAGATTTCCATTTTTGATATTGTCTAAAGAGGGTAATCCTCTGAGTGTCAATCTGATATTGATTTCGGTCTTTGGAGTTGATACTTAGGGGAATTATTCTCTCAACCAATGTCTAATGGGAACCAAGTTTTTGTTTTATCTGTACTCGCTTCCATCATTCGACGATATCCTATCAATCGAATCTTCGAACTTTAGGTAGAAACTAATGGGTGTAAACATGTGTTTGAGACATGTTATGTTTGCAAGTGGTTGCTAGTGGTTGCTCGAGGATGCATATACACACACTAGGCACTAGATCGGCTCAAAAACACTCTCATACTGCATATGGATGTGTGTGCATTTTTCAATTTTTGTGGATGTTGAATGATTCACTCCTCACATGGATGTTGCATTTGGATGAATGGTTATGCACTCATATAGAAATGATGTGTATCAAATAGGATTTCTTGCATACATATTTGGACTCATGGCACTAACATGATTCGCATTAAGGAGGTCAACTGGATCAGTAGACCGCCTGATTTTGCATTAGATAAGAAACATATACACACACTTTGCATATGTTCATACGACATTAGAAACCTTTTAAGGACAATGGATGCCTGTGATTGAATGGTTGAGTAGATGGATGTTGGATGTTAGGATACATTCTTCTTAACTTGAAGATTTAGGGGACGAAATCCTTTAAGGAGGGGAGAATGTAACACCCCGTATTTTCTGAGAATATTAAAATAACAAATTAAAGGATAATTAATTTGAAAAAGAGGATTGAGAAAAGAATAATGTTTAACATTGTTCTAAGGTTTGTAAGCAAAAGACTTAGTAGCTCATATGGTTAGAACATGTGACTTGCATACAAGAGGTACAGAGTTCGATCCCCGCCAGCGCGATATTTTTGTTTTAGGGGAATAGCTAAAAAGTGGCTTAGTGTGAACGCAGTTCAAAAAAAATGGTTTAGTGTGAAAATGGTTAATTATGAAGAAGTTATTAAGCCTTAAAGTTTGTATGCATATGAGAGAAATATATAGATATATATAAAAAATAAATAAATAAATATGCAAAAAAGTTCAAAACAGCAAATTGGGAGGGGGGGAATAACCGAACCGGCCCATTTTTGAGGTCGACTCAAGCCCCGCTGGGTCGACTAGGGGTTAATCCAGGGTGTTTGGCTGTCATCTCGTGGGCCGATTCGCTCAAATGCAGATTTTGCATCTGGTTGGTTCTCATGGTTCAGGGTTAATCTAATGGTCCTAAATAACTTCCTACACCTATATATACATCCCTAACCTAAACCTAAATCTATTACACAATTCTCTAGCCTCCATTGCTCTCTTCTTCTCTAAAAAAATAAATCAATGGCGTCTCTACTCTGCTGAAAACTAAGCTAGGACTTGTGCTTCTTCTTCCTCCAATTCTGATTAGGATTAAAAGAGAACAGCTACAACACCTTTTTCTTTTAGAATCCAACCAAGGCAAGTGCAGTTATTTTCCGATATAAACTTTAATTATGATTGTGACATGATTGTAAATATGAATTTGAGGTTGTGTATGTTCTGTTATGATCTATTTTATTCTGCATCTCTTTTTTCTTTCTGTTCTATAGCCAGGCTACCACGAGCCTGCGCCAGATCTCATAAGAGATTAATGCACAAACCCTTAACTTTGGAATAAATAATGAATGATGGCATAATTGGACATAACTGATCTTTGACTAATTTAAGAAAAAGGACATATGTTGTAAACTAGATCTAGATCTATGCATACTATGTGATTTGGAAGAAGGGGTATAATTGAATGGCAACATATGACTAGAGATTTATGGACAAAATGCATATAGGAATTAAGATCTGATTTTGAGAGGATATAATTTAAAGTTCTAGATTGTTGGGTATATTTTTATATAACGATTCATGACTTGAGATAAAAAAAAGAGAATATGACTTAGGTGTAAAGATCTATATTAAGATTTGATAACTGTTAAATGTGAATAACACCTAAGTGGGAGATCTTTGAATATATGACATGCATGGCTATATTTGGTATATAATCATATTTATGAATCATGACAATTATTTAGGCATGCAAACTTAGGCCAAATTTATAATTAGGCAAGATATGTCAATGAAACTTTAAGGAATAATTAAATCTGTTATATTGTCTAATCTGCTAGATCTGTTATATTGCCTAATCTGCTAGATCTGTTATATTGCCTAATCTGCTAGATCTGTTATATTGCCTAATCTGCTAGATCTGTTACATTGCCTAATCTGCTAGTTCTGTTATATTGCCTGAACTGCTAATTAGATTGATTTGCCTAATCTGCTAATTATGTTAAATTTGCCTCATCTGCTAAATCTGCTAAATCGCCTAATCTGCATGATCTGTTGTTTGTTTAATCTGTTGAATGGCGTAATCTGTTGGAACTGAAATGCTGAAATTTGAAGTATGTAATCCTGTAGGCTCGATTTAAAATTGAGCAAAATTTGTTAATAGAACCTCGAATAATCTGCTGTAACTTGTAAAGAAGTTAATTTGTTAAAATCTGTGAATGAACACATTTGTTAAACATAAAACATGGCTAACTCGAGGTTAGAATGAGTTTGCGGCGTAATTCTGCCCGGAACCGCCCGGCACATTCCAGTGGCCGCAAACAATAGGTTCTAATGTGAGAAGTTAGTCATAACGTGCTTAAAACCCGAGATTAGACTCAGTTTGCGGTAGAAACCTGCCCGGAACCAACCGGCCTAACCAGTGGCCGCAAACTGTCAGTCTAATGTGAGAGGTCTGAGCATTAATGAAAATCTGAGATAAATATGATGTCTAAAACGTGTTGGGTGGATAGGGTTATACCAACTGGACTGATAAATCTAACAAACCCGTTTCGTGAATCTGTAGGCCCAATTACAAAATTAGACAATCTGTAAGTCTGTTAAAACTGTACATCTGATCCGTTAGTCCAAAAACTTGTTAACTTGAATGTATGATCTGTGAACTAGTAAATCTGAACTCTGTATGTCTGAAACTTGTAACAAGTTAATCTGAAATCCGTTAATCTGGGGACACAAGGTTAGCAGGGGAAATACTTGTGTCATCTGTTGTTTGGGACCCATATTAGTCAGTATCCCTTTCTGGTATCAAAACTTTGACCCAACAGTAGGTAGGGTCCTGGCACGCTTACTGAACTAATTATAATTAGCGGTTCATTCTGATAATGGCGAGGGGTGTTGATGGTGCTTTCCAACCGGGTCATGTGCGTGCATGGATCCCGGTCTGCCTCTGAGGATGTAAGACGCCGTGACATCTATAAATAGGTCTGTGTCATTCAAAGGTTGCCACTTTAGGGAATGATACACCCTTCTATGGGGCTGGCACAGGATATTTACGTATTAGGGAGCCGATCGCGTGGGGTAGGACTTGGGGTGCACTTAGCTCTATCTGTTCATGTGGGGTACCGTCTTTTTTCTGTTGGGTGGTAACACCTGTCTGTTTCTGCGTGGTACCATCTATTGGGGTGGTAAAGGCCCATTTACTAGTGTACACCTAATTCTACATTCTGTTTCCATAGGGATTAATCTGTTTCTGTTTCTGTACCTTCTGTTCGGGTGGTAAAGGCCCATTACTAGCATTCTCTTCTGTGGAAATTATTCTGTTCTCATTACTATTTTAGCTTAGACATTAGGATTACCCTAATCCTGTTGCACTAGTATTAGTGTAGAAAAATGAAAAGTGATATCATTCTGTTTCCTCTGTTTAACCTAAGTATATCTGCTGTTCCTGTTATTGTTATCTCTTATCCAACTTATTTTCATGTCATAATTATTATTATCTGTTCATATGCTGAAAGTCACTGGACTTGCCAGACTTTATGTCTGACCTTGCTTGTTTTCGCCCCCTTTCTTCCGTTTCCCCCCCCCCTCCCCCAGGTTTTCAAGGATGGAATACTTTAGTTTGATCCGGATCTCTTCTGCTTAAAGTGCTTAAAGTATGGCTTGACTTCTTATGGCATCTTCTGTGGGGATTATAATTTTAAAGTTTTGTACTCTGATGACTTTCTGAACAAGACTGATATTTATGTACTTGAGAGTTTGTTAAAGATGTAACCATACTGATTTCTGTTTTCCGCTGTAATAAAGTTAAAAAATTTCAAGTACTGTTTATCTGTCTTGTAATATTCTGTTCTGTTTACTAAAATGCTCCACCAAAGTTAAGGCATTCCCTTTGTGAGTGACCTTAACGGAGGTGGGGTGTTACACTTGGTATCAGAGCTGAAGGTTACCAGATTTGATAAAAAGTTTGGAAAACTATTTTCAAAAAGGTTTTAAAAAGGAAGTATTTTCAAAAGTAAAGCTTATTTTTGAAAAACATAATCCCCAAAAGCCATATATCTATCTTTTGATCCTCTGTTTGAATCTTTGTTTCCTTCTTTCTCCGGGGCTGCCGGCTTTCTGGGAGGTAACCTCATCGCGGCATGGTTCTGTAGGCTTGATAAGACTACGACACCGGTCAAAGGGCAAATAAGTGCCCGACTTCCATCTGTAGCCGCAGTAGTCTCACCTACGGCTAATTTTCTTTCGAGCTTTGTAGGATTTTCCGTGCGATGGAGGCCGCTTTCAAGGGACTTGTCAATGTGTTACACACGGATAGTAAAGATGGAGTTTGGCTAAGGAGCACAACCCAAGGATGAGAAACTCATGGATACGGACCTGGTTCACAAAGGAGGCAAAAAGGAAACACAAAAGAAGGAAGAAAAGTCTAAAGATAAAGGAGGAGAAAAGTGCTTTACTTATGGAAGCTTGACTCATCTGAACAAGGATTGCTGAAAGAGGAAGGACACTCACTTCAACTGTGGTGAGATGGGACACTTCACTAGGGACTGCCCGAAGAAACGAGGACAAGGGCAGAGGGCAGGACCAACTTCTGGAGGGCAAGCGAACACTCTCGAGGCTAGTGGATAGGATAGAATTAGGAAAACTTTCTGTAAGAGGTTTAATTTCTTTATCTGATTGTTGATTTAAAACTCTTTATGATTCTGGCATTTTGATTCTGTAATCGATACTCTGCACTTTAATACTAGTATTGTTTCTGATTCCGCTGTAGACTCAAACCCATAAGGGTTATGACTCATCTGCTTGTGATAAATTGGGGTTTGAGATATATCTGTGTTAGGCGTCAAGTAGGAAGCATATATTCTGGGTTTTATCATGCTTAGTTTTCTAAGAATCATTTGGTAATCTGATCTGTACTAGTAGTCTGTAAATATCTGAATATCTCTGATAAGGTTAAGATTTCCAGTTTTGACATTGTCTAAAGAGGGTAATCCTCTGAGTGTCAATCTGATATTGATTTCGGTCTTTGGGGTTGATACTTAGGGGAATTATTCTCTCAACCAATGTCTAATGGGAACCAAGTTTTTGTTCTATCTGTACTCGCTTCCATCATTCGACGATATCCTATCAATCGAATCTTCGAACTTTAGGTAGAAACTAATGGGTGTAAACATGTGTTTGAGACATGTTATGTTTGATGGTTGCAAGTGGATGCAAGTGGTTGCTAGTGGTTGCTCGAGGATGCATATACACACACTAGGCACTAGATCGGCTCAAAAACACTCTCATACTGCATATGGATGTGTGTGCATTTTTCAATTTTTGTGGATGCAGAATGATTCACTCCTCACATGGATGTTGCATTTGGATGAATGGTTATGCACTCATATAGAAATGATGTGTATCAAATAGGATTTCTTGCATACATATTTGGACTCATGGCACTAACATGATTCGCATTAAGGAGGTCAACTGGATCAGTAGACCGCCTGATTTTGCATTAGATAAGAAACATATACACACACTTTGCATATGTTCATACGGCATTAGAAACTTTTTAAGGACAATGGATGCCTGTGATTAAATGGTTGAGTAGATGGATGTTGGATGTTAGGATACATTCTTCTTAACTTGAAGATTTCGGGGACGAAATCCTTTAAGGAGGGGAGAATGTAACATCCCGTATTTTCTGAGAATATTAAAATAACAAATTAAAGGATAATTAATTTGAAAAAGAGGATTGAGAAAAGAATAATGTTTAACATTGTTCTAAGGTTTGTAAGCAAAAGACTTAGTAGCTCATATGGTTAGAACATGTGACTTGCATACAAGAGGTACGGAGTTCGATCCCCGCCAGCGCCATATTTTTGTTTTAGGGGAATGGCTAAAAAGTGGCTTAGTGTGAACGCAGTTCAAAAAAAATGGTTTAGTGTGAAAATGGTTAATTATGAAGAAGTTATTAAGCCTTAAAGTTTGTATGCATATGAGAGAAATATATAGATATATATAAAAATTAAATAAATAAATATGCAAAAAAGTTCAAAACAGCAAATTGGGAGGGGGAATAACCGAACCGGCCCATTTTTGAGGTCGACTCGAGCGCCGCTGGGTCGACTAGGGGTTAATCCACGGTGTTTGGCTGTCATCCTGTGGGCCGATTCGCTCAAATGCAGATTTTGCATCTGGTTGGTTCTCATGGTTCAGGGTTAATCTAATGGTCCTAAATAACTTCCTACACCTATATATACATTCCTAACCTAAACCTAAATCTATTACACAATTCTCTAGCCTCCATTGCTCTCTTCTTCTCTAAAAAAATAAATCAATGGCGTCTTTACTCAGCTGAAAACTAAGCTAACACTACACCAAAAATGCCAATTTGGCAGTGTTCATAGCCGTATCAAAATGGATTTGATACGGTTTTACGCCGTATCAAAAAATGGCGTCTCTGTTGTTTCGATACAGCTTAAAACCGTATCAAATTCATAAATTGATACGGTTTTAAACCGTATCAAATTGGTATTTTGATACGGCTTAAAACCGTATTAAAGGATGAATATGATAGGGTTTTAAGCCGTATCAATTGATTAATTTGATACGGTTTTAAGCCGTATCAAATTAATAATTTGATACGGCTTAAAGCCGTATCAAATTTAAAAATAAAAATAAAAAAAAAACAACTGGCTCGAAAGCCTGAAACATAATACAATGATACAATGATACATATTACATACAATAATACATAATATAATGGATTGATACGGCTCATAGACTTTAGTTTCACTACTAAGATACAATATACGGATACATATTACATATAACATACTGATATAGTGATACTACTATGGTACTAAGCTGAAGGTCTGAAACATACATGTCTCCACTTCCGGTCTTCCACCACTGCTCTCCTTAGTCCTCACCTGCGGTTTTAAATGAAGTGGAATGAAAATGAATCAAAACAGGGCGAACTCAGTTCCGGAACTGAGTTTGCGAACTCAGTTCATAAGCTAGAGATGTGTGCACTATATAATTTTATCCGCGAACTCAGTCGAAACTGAGTTTGCGAACTCAGTCGGCAAGCTAGAGATGTGTGCACTATATAAGTTTATCCACCTTAATGTCAATATTCCGCCAGTATCAAATTGCAATGTTAATGATATCATAATGAATTACAATTGACTGAACTATATTCAGCAATTCCAGAAATTCCAAAAATTAGTTTTTGATTAGTTTATGATCAGTACATATTTAATATTTAAGATAGTTTATGCATCCACTTACCATTCGTACAGAGCAAAATTCCTCGATGTGGTCCATTTCTTCCTCCTGGTTCGGCTCTCCTTCTTTGCCAGCCATATGTATACAGCTGATACATGTAATTTCAGTAGCATTGTTAAAGACCTCCTATGTGAACAAAATCTGAAGAAAATGGAATTTTTTTTTTAGTTTATAGTTTAAATATATAAATAAGTATGAAGAGAAAAGAAACAGCCAAACAAGATTAGTGTTAGAAATAGCCAAACATGTTTTGCAGTTAAAATCAATACAAATATAGTGATCTGGGCAAGACCAACCCCAAATTATAGGTTTACTTCATTCACTCCTTCAAGATTGTATATCACTAAAGAGGCTTATTTAAGAAAAGTTAACACTGACCCGATGATTTATCACTCAACAAAATGACCTCTTCAGATCTGACAGCACCTGATAATGTTTAAATACCACAAGCAATATAACATGAATGAGGAACAAAGAAAGGCCAAAAAAATATAACAAGAATGAGCATGACTTGGATCTGATGTATTGAAATATAACATCATGCATGGATAACATGAAACATCCAATGCAATTACATGTAAGTAGACCGAAAAAGCATTCACGATTTTAAGCTAATATACTACAGCTGTGACTTCACATAAGCTCAATTTCATTTTCTAATTATATATCAAGTAAGGAAACTATTTTGGATATTAACAGTAATAGTAGCACATAATATAATTTTAGTGCTTGTTGCACTTTATCATTCACTAAGGCGGTATACATAGTTGTTGTTAAATCATAAAATTTCAGCAATTGTTTGGTCAGAGTCATAAAAGTATATTACAATGACAAATCTGTTGGGTTTACAAATCTGGTCTAATTTTTTCAAAATGAAAAATCTGTATACAGCTTTAGTAAATTATTCGAAAAAGTATACATTATCTATCTTAGTTTATTTTAAGATTCAATCTAATATGAAGAAAATAAGTATCATATGTTAGTCTGAAATTCATCTTATGTAAGCTACAAACTTTGTACAAAATTGAGCTCACGAACTCAGTTTCGAACTGAGTTCATGAACTCAGTTCAGTTCAGAACTGAGTCAGTTCCGAACTCAGTTCTGAACTGAACTGAGTTCGCTAACTCAGTTCAGTTCAGAACTGAGTTCGGAACTGACTCAGTTCTGAACTGAACTGAGTTCGCGAACTCAGTTCTGAACCGAACTGGGTTCACGAACTCGGTTCTGAACCGAACTGCGTTCACGAACTCGGTTCTGAACTGATTTCCGAACTGAATTCTGACATGTCCTTGCCAAGGCTGCCCATTGTTATTGAAAGCATATTTAATACATGGTTATATAAACCATAGAAAAAAAGGAGTAGAACAACCATGTTGCATCAGATGAAGAATTGAAAAAATTAAAAGTTCATGCAAGGCATGGAAATAATAATCCTATCATAAGAATCAGTGGACAAAAATAAATTCAAATTGAGAAGTGTACCATTCTAACTGAAGTTGCACCCATCTCTTGTTGCCTTAGTCCATCACGATCGTGAGAAATCTGGTGAGAATATGACATATTTATTTGATAAAATAGGATCTCTCTAGGCGGGGCAGTGATCAAAGCAGAAAGGAACTTCAGGCAGCTCAAACTCCAAACTTTGCAAGAAAAAGCAGCATGCAATCAGTGGAAAGGAACTGAGTGACAACGAATAAAGAATTAATGTTTTTTAAAATTGTAAGAAAACAAATGTCTTTGGAACCTTGAACTTCAGTAGCAAACTTTGAAACTTCATCATACTGCAAATTTCAGAAAGCTTCAGGCAAGGTGGGCAACATTTAAATTTTCCACAACTCAATGTAATTTTCCTTTATTTGAATGATAGACTCCTTTCTGGATATGGCTAAACCTATAATAAAAAATAGATGTAGAGCAGTAAATTGTAGCAGATAGCCCAAACCTGAACAAGAAACACTGGTGCTAAGCTACCAAATCCAAAGCTGTATTATGAAAAAAAACAGGGCTCTAATCTTTAGGAAAGATACATTAATACCATTCATTGCATATGTTTTCATCAATTTGATTCATAAAACTGTTGTACTTAGATCTTAGCATTCTGTTTTTCACCATATACAGCACCTGGTCACACACTCAGTTCTATGTTTGAATTTGTTAAAAATCCTCTTGTTTCTCTCTTCCAAATACTTGAATTAATGCATGTGGAAAAATAGCCTTAGCTACATCTTGACTTTTGCATTTTAATTTTACCGTTGATGCAAAAACAACAATTTAGAGTCAATCGTTAGAACATAATGCTTTCAGTTTAAAAACTGAAGTGAAAGCACTTAACTTTACACTTCGGTTTGCAAACTCTCGAAACGAGTTTGCTGCAAACTCAGTTCCGGAATGAGTTTGCGAACTCAGTTCCGGAACTGAGTTTGCGAACTCAGTTCCGGAACTGAGTTTGCGAACTCAGTTCCCGGCTGAGTTTGCGAACTCAGTTCCGGAACTGAGTTTGCGAACTCAGTTCCGGAACTGAGTTTGTTTCTGGGCTGAGTTTGCGAACTCAGTTCCGGGCTGAGTTTGCGAACTCAGTTCCGGAACTGAGTTTGTTTTTTACCACCAAAGTCCCATTTCATTCGTAAAAATTGATATCGTCTGTAGCAAAATCAGATTCTCAATTTGTTTTTACCACCAGGACTTTTGATGTTGGAAGGTAAAACAAACTGGTGAATGACAAATCTGTTGTGTTTACAAATCCGGTCTAATTTTTCAAAATGAAAAATCTGTATATGCTTACACAGCTTTAGTAAATTATGCCAAAAAGTACACATCAACTATCGAAGTTTATTTTAAGATTCAATCTAATATGAAGAAAATAAGTATCGTATGAAGTGGACTTTGTTTAAATGGAAACGTCTTTTTTTAGATTCTACTTAGACAATTACTAATATGTATGTATTTTTGCATGTGTATGCGACCAAATTGGTAGCAAACTAAAACAGAACAGGAAAAAAAACCCAGCAACCAGCGTTGTTTGAAACTTAAGTCTCAAAGTGGCCATTTTAAGATACCCCATTTAATGATACAAGCAAAATAAGGAATATAAAATAAAGAGAAAAAATGGATAATATATAAACAAATATCGTGCGCCACCAATGCAAAGACAATAAATTTTGTCGGAGAAAACATACCGTCTCTGCGCTGACTGTCCAAGATCAAAAAACCAAGCTCCACCCTGATAACATCATAAATACGAGGGATGGAAACATAGCTTCTAAACTCATGTTGACACACTATCTTCTGCCAACTGTTCATAGAAGGAGAATGATGCTTGGTCTACAAAGAAACATATGAATAAGAGAATGAATCATTCTCCAGGGGCAGTATGGAAACTAAATCATCACAAAATAATGAAAATTATTGTTGATTAACCACATAAATGTTAGCAATAAAGCAAATGAACCTATATAGGACAATACAGTGGTGAAGGTGCATGGTTTACCAAGAAATATAGAAACAAAGAAGAGTCATCAAGTGCATGGAGTGCAAACAATTTGACTCTAGGCTCAAGATCAATGTATATATCGAATGAGTACATCATCCCCTTTAAACACTAAGGGTAGGAAGTACAAATGACTACCGGAATTTCCCATTCCACTACTATAAGACTTCATATAATGTATATATCGAATGAGTACATCAGTCCCCTTCCACTACTATAAGACTTCATTTAGTATCATACAAGTACTCGCCTGTTTGTACTTAATAGCGTTCAATTCTTCGTTGGCATCAGAAATCTTTTTTGCCATGACTACGGCGTTAATCTCAGCCCTCAGTTTGATGGCCTCAGTTCTCAGATTAATGACCTCAGCCCTCAGTTTGCCATGACTTAAGTTTATAGTTTAATAATATGTAAACTGGTTTATGTTAAATTTGTTTGAATTTTAATTTTAAAATTGAATATCAACAGTCAGTTGGATCATCACTCAGCAAACTTGATTTTATAATGCATGCTGTTAATATAAGGAATCAAAATCTTATACTTCATTCATGTTGAATTATCCAATGTTTTATCCAATGTTTTGAACATGTTATATTTTACAAAGTCTTATATTTCATTCATCACAATTATTGTACATCTATAAACTTCATAATGATACAATGAATGCTGAAAGGCTTCGAGAATATCAAATTTTTTATGAATAGCCAAGTAGAAATTGCAAGGGCATAACTAATATCAAACTTCATAATGATACAATGAATTATCCAATGTTTTATCCAATGTTTTATCCAATGTTTCTTCTAAAGAAAGAATTCCAAATATACACTAATTAAAAAATTCCTAATGTATGGTAAGTAGAAAACATTTACCATACGATAAAGATATAATGATAGTTTAACCAATCTCTATTATTCACAAACCTAAAATAGTCTGTTTTAACTTAAAGGGGCAATAATTAGCAAAATAGCATTTCACCATTGGCATGAGAAAATATTATTGGAGTACATTTCCATACTTTATTCAATTAAAGAGCAGTGCCCTATTCTGTGTTGTCTATTTAGAGAAAGCATAGAAAGCTATCTTGTTTCTATGCAGAATCCATTTATTACGTGTTGAATAACAAGAACAAACTTCAAATGGGAGCAATAGAAATAAAGTAATCCAAGTTAACTGTATACTGGTAAAGAATTAAATCATGAAAATAACAAAGGTTATACTTACCATATTGTCCTAAAGACATGTTTACACAAATGCAGTTTGCAGTTTACATGAAAACCACTGGATTCAAGATAGGTCCCCCCAATTTGCGACTAAGCAATCAAAACTCACATATCAAAATCGGTTTTGCATGGCAAAAGAAAGAGAGAAGAGATAGGCTATGTACATACCTTCGGTTTACCAGATATAATTTGAAATTCACAACTCAATTTGATCGACTAACAATAGGTCAAATCCAACTTCAAACCTTAGGCTAGCTCTACTTGCGTCGCCATGAAAGATTAGATTTAAATGCGAATAGTAGATCTCGACTCGAACCCTAGATCTCGACTTGAACAGAAATCTGGACCTAGAACCCAAGATCTCGATGTGAACAATCATTCCGATTGGAACCTAATCCCATATCCTGAATGTGAAGTGAGTGGATTTAGGGATTACGGGAAATGAAAAATAGAGGGGGAGGGAAATTACGATGTGGATTAGCTGTTGGGGTATTTTAGTTGTTGGAGGAAATGAAAAATGTGATACGGCTCAAAGCCTTGTCAAACGAACTGATCCGGAAATTCAAAGATGAACGGTTAGATTTAAGTTATTGGAGATGACGCGGATCGCAACCTGGTGTGCTAAATGAATTTGATACGGTTATGAGCACCATTAAATTTGATACGGGTTTAAGCCGTATCAAATCTCTACATCCTGGTGTGCCAAATTTGCTGTTTTGGTGTAGTGTAGGACTTGTGCTTCTTCTTCCTCCAATTCTGATTAGGATTAAAAGAGAACAGCTACAACACCTTTTTCTTTTAGAATCCAACCAAGGGAAGTGCAGTTATTTTCCGATATAAACTTTAATTATGATTGTGACATGATTGTAAATCTGAATTTGAGGTTGTGTATGTTCTGTTCTGATCTATTTTATTCTGCATCTCTTTCTTCTTTCTGTTCTATAGCCAGGCTACCACGAGCCTACGCCAGATCTCATAAGAGATTAACGCACAAACGCTTAACTTTGGGATAAATAATGAATGATGGCATAATTGGACATAACTGATCTATGACTAATTTAAGAAAAAGGACATATGTTGTAAACTAGATCTAGATCTATGCATACTATGTGATTTGGAAGAAGAGGTATAATTGAATGGTAACATATGACTAGAGATTTATGGACAAAATGCATATAGGAATTAAGATCTGATTTTGAGAGGATATAATTTAAAGTTCTAGATTGTTGGGTATATTTTTATATAATGATTCATGACTTGAGATAAATAAAAGAGAATATGACTTAGGTGTAAAGAACTATATTAAGATTTGATAACTGTTAAATGTGAATAACACCTAAGTGGGAGATCTTTGAATATATGACATGCATGGCTATATTTGGTATATAATCATATTTATGAATCATGACAATTATTTAGGCATGCAAACTTAGGTAAAATTTATAATTAGGCAAGATATGTCAATGAAACTTTAAGGAATAATTAAATCTGTTATATTGCCTAATCTGCTAGATCTGTTATATTGCCTAATCTGCTAGATCTGTTATATTGCCTAATCTGCTAGATCTGTTATATTGCCTAATCTGCTAGTTCTGTTATATTGCCTAAACTGCTAATTAGATTGATTTGCCTAATCTACTAATTATGTTAAATTTGCCTCATCTGCTAAATCTGCTAAATCGCCTAATCTGCAAGATCTGTTATCTGTTTAATCTGTTGAATGGCGTAATCTGTTGGAACTGAAATGCTGAAATTTGAAGTATATAATCCTGTAGGCTCGATTTAAAATTGAGCAAAACTTGTTAATAGAACCTCGAATAATCTGTTGTAACTTGTAAAGAAGTTAATTTGTTAAAATATGTGAATGAACACATTTGTTAAACATAAAACATGGCTAACTCGAGGTTAGAATGAGTTTGCGGCGTAATTCTTCCCGGAACTGCCCGACACATTCCAATGGCCGCAAACAATAGGTTCTAATGTGAGAAGCTAGTCATAACGTGCTTAAAACCCGAGGTTAGACTCAGTTTGCGGCAGAAACCTGCCCGGAACCAACCGGCCTAAGGAGTGGCCGCAAACTGTCAGTCTAATGTGAGAGGTCTGAGCATTAATGAAAATCTGAGATAAATATGATGTCTAAAACGTGTTGGGTGGATAGGGTTATACAAACTGGACTGATAAATCTAACAAACCCGTTTCATGAATCTGTAGACCCAATTACAAAATTAGACAATCTGTAAGTCTGTTAAAACTGTACATCTGATCCGTTAGTCCGAAAACTTGTTAACTTGAATGTCTGATCTGTGAACTAGTAAATCTGAACTCTGTATGTCTGAAACCTGTAACAAGTTAATCTGAAATCCGTTAATCTGGGGACACAAGGTTAGGGGGGAAATACTTGTGTCATCTGTTGTTTGGGACCCATATTAGTCAGTAACCCTTTCTGGTATCAAAACTTTGACCCAACAGTAGGTAGGGTCCGGGCACGCTTACTGAACTAATTATAAGCGGTTCATTCTGATAATGGCGAGGGGTGTTGATGGTGCGTTCCAACCGGGTCATGTGCGTGCATGGATCCCGGTCTGCCTCTGAGGATGTAAGACGCCGTGACATCTGTAAATAGGTCTGTGTCATTCAAAGGTTGCCACTTTAGGGAATGATACACCCTTCTATGGGGCTGGCACAGGGTATTTACGTATTAGGGAGCCGATCGCGTGGGGTAGGACTTGGGGTGCACTTAGCTCTATCTGTTCCTATGGGGTACCGTCTGTTTTCTGTTGGGTGGTAACACCTATCTGTTTCTGCGTGGTACCATCTGTTGGGGTGGTAAAGGCCCATTTACTAGTGTACACCTAATTCTACATTCTGTTTCCATAGGGATTAATCTGCTTCTGTTTTTGTATCTTCTGTTCGGGTGGTAAAGGCCCATTACTAGCATTCTCTTCTGTGGAAATTATTCTGTTCTCATTACTGTTTTAGCTTAGACATTAGGATTACCCTAATCCTGTTGCACTAGTATTAGTGCAGAAAAATGAAAAGTGATATCATTTTGTTTCCTTTGTTTAACCTAAGTATATATGTTGTTCCTGTTACTGTTATCTCTTATCCAGCTTATTTTCATGTCATAATTATTATTATCTGTTCATATGCTGAAAGTCACTGGACTTGCCAGACTTTATGTCTGACCTTGCTTGTTTTCGCCCCTTTTCTTCCGTTCCCCACCCCCCCCCCCCCAGGTTTTCAAGGAGGGAATACTTTAGTTTGATCCAGATCTCTTCTGCTTAAAGTGCTTGAAGTGCTTAAAGTATGGCTTGACTTCTTATGGAATCTTCTGTGGGGATTATGATTTTAAAGTATTGTACTCTGATGACTTTCTGAACAAGACTGATATTTATGTACTTGAGAGTTTGTTAAAGATGTAACCATACTGATTTCTGTTTTCCGCTGTAATAAAGTTAAAAAATTTCAAGTACTGTTTATCTGTCTTGTAATATTCTGTTCTTTTTACTAAAATGCTCCACCAAAGTTAAGGCATTCCCTTTGTGAGTGGGCTTAACGGAGGTGGGGTGTTACACTTGGTATCAGAGCTGAAGGTTACCAGATTTGATAAAAAGTTTGGAAAACTATTTTCAAAAAGGTTTTAAAAAGGAAGTATTTTCAAAAGTAAAGCTTATTTTTGAAAAACATAATCCCCAAAAGCCATATATCTATCTTTTGATCCTCTGTTTGAATCTTTGTTTCCTTCTTTCTCCGGGGCTCCCGGCTTTCTGGGAGGTAACCTCATCGCGGCATGGTTCTGTAGGCTTGATAAGACTACGACACCGGCCAAAGGGCAAATAAGCGCCCGACTTTTGTAGGATTTTCCGTGCGATGGAGGCCGCTTTCAAGGGACTTGTCAACGTGTTACACACGGATAGTAAAGATGAGAATGAGGGAGTTTGGCTAAGGAGCACAACCCAAGGATGAGAAACTCATGGATATGGACTTGGTTCACAAAGGAGGCAAAAAGGAAACACAAAAGAAGGAAGAAAAGTCTAAAGATAAAGGAGGAGAAAAGTGCTTTACTTATGGAAGCTTGACTCATCTGAACAAGGATTGCTGAAAGAGGAAGGACACTCACTTCAACTGTGGTGAGATGGGACACTTCACTAGGGACTGCCCGAAGAAACGAGGACAAGGGCAGAGGGCAGGACCAACTGCTGGAGGGCAGGCGAACACTCTCGAGGCTAGTGGATATGATAGAATTAGGAAAACTTTATGTGAGAGGTTTAATTTCTTTATCTGATTGTTGAGTTAAAACTCTTTCTGATTCTGGCATTTTGATTCTGTAATCGATACTCTGCACTTTAATACTAGTATTGTTTCTGATTCCATTGTAGACTCAAACCCATAAGGGTTATGACTCATCTGCTTGTGATAAATTGGGGTTTGAGAGATATCTGTGTTAGGCGTCAAGTAGGACGCATACATTCTGGGTTTTATCATGCTTAGTTTTCTAAGAATCATTTGGTAATCTGATCTGTACTAGTAGTCTGTAAATATCTGAATATCTCTGATAAGGTTAAGATTTCCAGTTTTGACATTGTCTAAAGAGGGTAATCCTCTGAGTGTCAATCTGATATTGATTTCGGTCTTTAGGGTTGATACTTAGGGGAATTATTCTCTCAACCAATGTCTAATGGGAACCAAGTTTTTGTTTTATCTGTACTCGCTTCCATCATTCGACGATGTCCTATCAATCGAATCTTCGAACTTTAGGTAAAAACTAATGGGTGTAAACATGTGTTTGAGTCATGTTATGTTTGATGGTTGCAAGTGGATGCAAGTGGTTGCTAGTGGTTGCTCGAGGATGCATATACACACACTAGGCACTAGATTGGCTCAAAAACACTCTCATACTGCATATGGATGTGTGTGCGTTTTTCAATTTTTGTGGATGCAGAATGGTTGACTCCTCACATGGATGTTGCATTTGGATGAATGGTTATGCACTCATATAGAAATGATGTGTATCAAATAGGATTTCTTGCATACATATTTGGACTCATGGCACTAACATGATTCGCATTAAGGAGGTCAACTGGATCAGTAGACCGCCTGATTTTGCATTAGATAAGAAACATATACACACACTTTGCATATGTTCATACGGCATTAGAAACCTTTTAAGGACAATGGATGCCTGTGATTGAATGGTTGAGTAGATGGATGTTGGATGTTAGGATACATTCTTCTTAACTAGAAGATTTCGGGGATGAAATCCTTTAAGGAGGGGAGAATGTAACACCCCGTATTTTCTGAGAATATTAAAATAACAAATTAAAGGATAATTAATTTGAAAAAGAGGATTGAGAAAAGAATAACATTTAACATTGTTCTAAGGTTTGTAAGCAAAAGACTTAGTAGCTCATATGGTTAGAACATGTGATTTGCATACAAAGAGGTACAGAGTTCGATCCCAGCCAGCGCCATATTTTTGTTTTAGGGGAATGGCTAAAAAGTGGCTTAGTGTGAACGCAGTTCAAAAAAAATGGTTTAGTGTGAAAATGGTTAATTATGAAGAAGTTATTAAGCCTTAAAGTTTGTATGCATATGAGAGAAATATATAGATATATATAAAAATTAAATAAATAAATATGCAAAAAAGTTCAAAACAGCAAATTGGGAGGGGGGAATAACCGAACCGGCCCATTTTTGAGGTCGACCCAAGCCCCGCTGGGTCGACTAGGGGTTAATCCAGGGTGTTTGGCTGTCATCCCGTGGGCCGATTCGCTCAAATGCAGATTTTGCATCTGGTTGTTTCTCATGGTTCAGGGTTAATCTAATGGTCCTAAATAACTTCCTACACCTATATATACATCCCTAACCTAAACCTAAATCTATTACACAATTCTCTAGCCTCCATTGCTCTTTTCTTCTCTAAAATAATAAATCAATGGCGTCTCTACTCTGCTGAAAACTAAGCTAGGACTTGTGCTTCTTCTTCCTCCAATTCTGATTAGGATTAAAAGAGAACAGCTACAACACCTTTTTCTTTTAGAATCCAACCAAGGCAAGTGCAGTTATTTTCCGATATAAACTTTAATTATGATTGTGACATGATTGTAAATCTGAATTTGAGGTTGTGTATGTTCTGTTCTGATCTATTATATTCTGCATCTCTTTCTTCTTTCTGTTCTATAGCCAGGCTACCACGAGCCTACGCCAGATCTCATAAGAGATTAACGCACAAACGCTTAACTTTGGGAAAAATAATGAATGATGGCATAATTGGACATAACTGATCTATGACTAATTTAAGAAAAAGGACATATGTTGTAAACTAGATCTAGATCTATGCATACTATGTGATTTGGAAGAAGAGGTATAATTGAATGGTAACATATGACTAGAGATTTATGGACAAAATGCATATAGGAATTAAGATCTGATTTTGAGAGGATATAATTTAAAGTTCTAGATTGTTGGGTATATTTTTATATAACGATTCATGACTTGAGATAAAAAAAAGAGAGAATATGACTTAGGTGTAAAGATCTATATTAAGATTTGATAACTGTTAATTGTGAATAACACCTAAGTGGGAGATCTTTGAATATATGACATGCATGGCTATATTTGGTATATAATCATATTTATGAATCATGACAATTATTTAGGCATGCAAACTTAGGCCAAATTTATAATTAGGCAAGATATGTCAATGAAACTTTAAGGAATAATTAAATCTGTTATATTGCCTAATCTACTAGATCTGTTATATTGCCTAATCTGCTGGATCTGTTATATTGCCTAATCTGCTAGATCTGTTATATTGCCTAATCTGCTAGATCTGTTATATTGCCTAATCTGCTAGTTCTGTTATATTGCCTAAACTGCTAATTAGATTGATTTTCCTAATCTGCTAATTATGTTAAATTTGCCTCATCTGCTAAATTTGCTAAATCGCCTAATCTGCAAGATCTGTTTAATCTGTTGAATGGCGTAATCTGTTGGAACTGAAATGCTGAAATTTGAACTATGTAATCCTGTAGGCTCGATTTAAAATTGAGCAAAACTTGTTAATAGAACCTCGAATAATCTGCTGTAACTTGTAAAGAAGTTAATTTGTTAAAATCTGTGAATGAACACATTTGTTAAACATAAAACATGGCTAACTCGAGGTTAGAATGAGTTTGCGGCGTAATTCTGCCCGGAACTGCCCGGCACATTCCAGTGGCCGCAAACAATAGGTTCTAATGTGAGAAGTTAGTCATAACGTGCTTAAAACCCGAGGTTAGACTCAGTTTGCGGTAGAAACCTGCCCGGAACCAACCGGCCTAAGGAGTGGCCGCAAACTGTCAGTCTAATGTGAGAGGACTGAGCATTAATGAAAATCTGAGATAGATATGATGTCTAAAATGTGTTGGATGGATAGGGTTATACCAACTGGACTGATAAATCTAACAAACCCGTTTCGTGAATCTGTAGGCCCAATTACAAAATTAGACAATCTGTAAGTCTGTTAAAACTGTACATCTGATCCGTTAGTCCGAAAACTTGTTAACTTGAATGTCTGATCTGTGAACTAGTAAATCTGAACTCTGTATGTCTGAAACCTGTAACAAGTTAATCTGAAATCCGTTAATCTGGGGACACAAGGTTAGGAGGGGAAATACTTGTGTCATCTGTTGTTTGGGACCCATATTAGTCAGTAACCCTTTTTGGTATCAAAACTTTGACCCAACATTAGGTAGGTTCCGGGCACGCTTACTGAACTAATTATAAGCGGTTCATTCTGATAATGGCGAGGGGTGTTGATGGTGCGTTCCAACCGGGTCATGTGCGTGCATGAATATCGGTCTGCCTCTGAGGATGTAAGACGTCGTGACATCTGTAAATAGGTCTGTGTCATTCAAAGGTTGCCACTTTAGGGAATGATACACCCTTCTGTGGGGCTGGCACAGGGTATTTACGTATTACGGAGCTGATCGTGTGGGGTAGGACTTGGGGTGCAATTAGCTCTGTCTGTTCCTGTGGGGTACCGTCTGTTTTCTGTTGGGTGGTAACACCTGTCTGTTTCTGCGTGGTACCATCTGTTGGGGTGGTAAAGGCCCATTTACTAGTGTACACCTAATTCTACATTCTGTTTCCATAGGGATTAATCTGTTTCTGTTTCTGTACCTTCTGTTTGGGTGGTAAAGGCCCATTACTAGCATTCTCTTCTGTGGAAATTATTCTGTTCTCATTACTGTTTTAGCTTAGACATTAGGATTACCCTAATCCTGTTGCACTAGTATTAGTGCAGAAAAATGAAAAGTGATATCATTCTGTTTCCTCTGTTTAACCTAAGTATATCTGCTGTTCCTGTTACTGTTATCTCTTATCCAGCTTATTTTCATGTCATGATTATTATTATCTGTTCATATGCTGAAAGTCACTGGACTTGCCAGACTTTATGTCTGACCTTGCTTGTTTTCGCCCCTTTTCTTCCATCCCCCCCCAAGGTTTTCGAGGAGGGAATACTTTAGTTTGATCCGGATCTCTTCTGCTTAAAGTGCTTGAAGTGCTTAAAGTATGGCTTTCTGAACAAGACTGATATTTATGTACTTGAGAATTTGTTAAAGATGTAACCATACTGATTTCTGTTTTCCACTGTAATAAAGTTAAAAATTTTCAAGTACTATTTATATGTCTTGTAATATTCTGTTCTGTTTACTAAAATGCTCCACCAAAGTTAAGGCATTCCCTTTGTGAGTGACCTTAACGGATGTGGGGTGTTACAGTTAAACAGCGGAAAATAAAACTTTACTTTATTGATAAAATAGTTTGTACAACAATTGTTTTTTAATACCAGAGTATCTGTCTAACACAACACAATAAAGAAGCATAAAATAGAAATGATATTCCCCAAATAAAGCATAAGACGACCATAGCAGTGGCAGAGAGAGTCCAAAGCGATGCGTCCAAGAGTCTTCAAGCTTGGAAAAGGATAACGGTCCAAACAAAGCTAAGTTGTTCCCTCCTTGACTACCGGGGGGGACAGAAGGAAAGAAGACGAAAGAAAACATAGAGTCAGACATAAAGCCTGTTAAGTCTAGTGACTCTTCAGTATGTGAATAAGAAAAAAGGGCATGACAAGCATAAGCTGGAAATGGAAAAATACTATAAACTAAGTTAAAGCGGTTTAGAACCGAATATACTGTCGCACCCCACACTATATCTCTGCACCACCTAACTAGTATCCCCACTAGTAGTTTATATGTAATGATCATATGATAACGTGATCCCAATCCCCAAAATTGTGGTTGCTTTCAGGCGTACGTCTATCATTCATTACCTAGATCTAATCTAGGGTTTTCTATCGAGCGCTTCCTAGATTCAACTAGGGTTTATACGACCTAGTCCAACTAGGGTTTATGCTACCTGTCGAACGATGCCCCCTAGTCTAGGACACACTACCTAGAGTGGTATATGTTCCTAGACTTTCGCCACGTATGTGTCGCGAATCAGTATCGCTGTCTAGATGCACATGTCCTCTATATGTGCGACCTGAGTCCTGTGGCAGGGCAAATCAAGAAACACGGAACTCGGTTGAGTGCTTTCAGATATTTGCCGATGCAGATGCTAAGGTCTGTTTTTCCAGTGGCTATGGTCCCACTTGACCCCTCCCTCAACTAATGAAAGGCCATCCTTGAGAAAAATGAGAACTATACGCAGGCCCCCCTATGCCCCACTAACCTATGGCCATCCGCAACCATAACTAGATAGCAAGTATATGGTCTTTTGGAGTTCTCCGCCTTTCCGCTTCACGTATCTCGATTGACTCAAGATGGTAGGTAGACGACGAGTTGCTATCACAGGGCTACTGGTCTTGCCGAATCACGCTGGTCCATCCTAGTCTTTAGGTTGCCTTATATTGCAACCAAGGCATGCCCTTGGTTCTTCTAACGCAGACCTTAACCTCTGTGAGCCCAGGAGGATCATCTGCAGCCTCATAGAGGGATACCAAGAGTATCCTCACGTCCCCTTGAAGCTGCGTGCTTCGTAACCCAGTTCGTTGGAGCCTTCTTTAAAATCAGATGGACGTTCGCTCCTTCTCGTGTTGTACTAAGGATTACTACTTAGTACTCCTAGCTAAGGTTTACCACTTAGTTTCCTGAATCGTGGTTTTCCTTTAACTAAGGTTTACTACTTAGCCCTCTTTAACTAAGGTTTACTACTTAGTTCTCTTTCTCGTCAATTTGGATTGGTTAAGTGTCATCAGTCAATTCAAGTTAACTTAACCCATTCATTTGTCCTGTTAAACTGGTTAAGTGTTATCAGTATTTCATGTTGACTTAACCCTACCACAAATCAAGTTATATTGGTTAAGTATTTCTTATTACTTAACCCCACCCCTTCATCTTGTATTGGTTAAGTGTTCCTTCTAACTTAACCCTGCCCATCTGTTTAGCTAACATGTTTTAATGGTTAAGTGTTCCCTTAGTTAACTTAACCCTAACATCTGTTTAATTAACATGTTATGATGGTTAAGTATTGTCCCTTCATGTTTTAACTTAACCCTGTTTATTTATCATGCTATGACGGCTAAGTGTTCCAAGTTTACTCAACCCCACCTTCTAGTCTAGTTAACATGTTAAATTGGCTAAGTGTATTAAATTTACTTAACCCCACCTTCTAGTCTAGTTAACATGTTATAATGGTTATTTAACCCCTACAAGTCTTGTCTTGTTAACATGTTAAGTGGTTAAGTGTTCAGATTAACCTAACCCCACTCATCAGATTTAGTTAACATGTTGAGTTGGTTAAGTGTTTTAGTTAACTTAACCCTACTATCCTTATCTAGCTTTAATTTATTCATTAAAGCACCGACCACTCACATTAGACAGGTATTGTTGCGGTTACTGGACAGCTGGTCGGTTCCAGGCAGATTTACACCGCAACTCAGTCTAACCTCGGGTTCTTATTGGGCTTAATGCCTTAACCTCCCATATTGGATAAGTATTGTTGTGATTACTGGACAGCCGGGCGGGTTCGGGCAGGTTTACATCACAACTCAATCCAACCTCGGGTTAAGCATATTCGTATCTTTTAATCTACATTTTTATTTATGTATATTATCCAGAATTCATGTCATTGCCCAAATTTGTTTCTAATCAAGTTCATTAATTTAGGTATATAATTTATACCGTTTCATGCCATAAATCACTTATGTGATTTTTAACCAATTTATGTCAAGTTTCCTAAAATTTCCAATTTTACCCAACGTTACCCCGTCTAAATGTTAGGCTAACAATCTTAGCCTAATTTTCCGTCCGCATGATTTTTGACATATAATATTAGGCTAAAAACTTAGCCTAATTTAGCGCACATAAAATTTGCATAAAATAATTCATTAACATAAACATGACATAGGTGTAACTTGGCATTTTCGGCATAGTCAATATGAACATCATAGGTGTGAACTTGCAAACTAGTCAACATGAATATCATAGGTGTGATCTTGCAACGTAGACTAAATCAACATACATATATGTGGATTTGCAACATAGACTAAATCAACATACATATATGTGAATTTTCAACATAGACTAAATCATCTTGCATATATCTGAACTTGCATTCAAATAAGAATAAATTTAAATAGGTGTCACATGAAATGTCATAATTTAGACTTGCATAAACATAGGCCTAAACATATTTATCTAGGCATAACTTCAAACAAAAAACTAGCATGTGACAAGGTTATTACATGTTCATAAAAATGTCTATTTTTGACATTAACACAAAGATGTGAACTAATTCAAATCATGTAGCCTATTTCAACATGAAACTTGTATTTATCGCGTAACCCAAATGGATCCAATTACACCTTGAAATGAACATAAGAATATATACAAGGATTTTAATCATGTTGGCATAACGGTCTTAACATAGAACATGTGTATATAAGTCTTAACTTGGACTTAGCAAAATGTATACAATCCATGTTAACCACATAAACATAAAGGTGTAAATTCTAATATTAACCACAAACTTGCAGGTGATGTTGTTTTCATTTACAAATGTTAAATAGGTCCACATCAAATCAATTTATACCACCAACATCCCAATTCCATTCACAATAAAATCATCGCAACATAGAAATATGAATTAGCATCGTCGATATTACACAATTACAGTATAATTCCATTTCCATTATACAACAAGTCAATTCTTTATTTTATTCACATTGGAATAGTATCTATACTTACAACGACCGACGATCTTGTTTTCTGGTTTCTGTGTTCTGAATTTGGAATGCTTTCCTTTGGGTAGACAAACGTTGTTAGAAATTTTGATTTTACTTTAGTTTAGCTCGCCTCTTAGCTTTTCTCCACTGACGGCTACTCTTAGTTTCCTCCCAGCAGCATAACGGCTCTTTATCTTTTAATTTGTGTGATTAGGGTTATGGTCTAGGGTTGTATTTATAGAGATTTGATTAGGTTAGAGCCGTTGGATCAAACCGGGGGTGATCGTAGCCATCAAAGTCGATTAATATGTCATTCAACCAACCGTTTTGCGCCATGTAAGTCCTAATGACTCATAGTTCGACCAATAGGCCAATCAGAGAATGCCATGTCAGCACTAATCGTCACTCGACCAATCATAAAAAGCCACGTTAAAAAAAAAATCTTTGACCAACAAAAATGCGCCACGTGTGCCATATGACGCGCACATGTCATATATATATATATATATATATATATATATTATATATATATATATATTTTTATCTATCCTCCCAATTAACCATTTTCACACTAAGCCACTTTTTGAACTGCGTTCACACTAAGCCACTTTTTAGCCATTTCCCTAAAACAAAAAATATGGCATTGGCGGGGATCGAACTCTGTACCTCTTGTATGCAAGTCACATGTTCTAACCAAATGAGCTACTAAGTCTTTTTCTTACAAACCTTAGAACAATGCTAAACATTATTCTTTTCTCATTCTTCTTTTTTCATGTTTTGCTGCAATATTAAATTTAAAGATATCTTCTTCATACGTTATCCGTTTTACGCAAACTCGGACTCTATCTCAAGCAGAATTCCGAGACGAACGCAATGGTGATGTCCGTTTTGCTTAATTCTCATACTTTAAATTAAGTATTATTTAATTTCTTATTATAATGTTAATTGAAAAATTCGGGGTGTTACACTGACCAATACGATTGTTGGTACGGAAAGACCGGGATCGAATTTATATTCGAAAACTGTAATAACCCGGAAATGCGAGCCAGTTTAAAATTTTTATTTTGGAAATTTTAGCGAAGTTTGAAGATTTAAAATGAATTATTTTAAATAATATCGACAAGAAATTTATTTTGAATATATTTAGAGCGTATATATTATATACGTCGTCGTTAGAATATAAATAATTATATATAATTATAAATAGAATTGAAAATGGCGCGGTAGTTCGAAAATTCGATTTCAAACTTCAATTGAATGTACCGGGTGCAAAACAAACCAGATTTTAGTGAAACCAAAAATAATAGGATCTAATTGATAATATCTTTCCAACGAATCCGAAAAATCAAAATTTCATAGCGGGAATCAAAAGATATGTCCAGTTGAAAATTCTGAATAGTCGCTATGGAATTCAGGCCCTTAAAATAGGCATTTTGCAAATGACCTCGGATTTCGACGAAACCACTTTTGTTGGATCCATGATGTCAAGTTATTGCTAGATTCCAAATTTCATAATTTTTCGAATCAATATGTGAGCGTGGCAAAGGAAAACGCGTTTGACCAGTTTCAGTTGATTTTAATCGACTGGAAATTGGCCATTTTTCAAACGGTCTCAGAATTCGACGAAATTAGTTTTGTTAAGACCGTATCATCAATACGAAGCTAGAAAATATTTTTCGGGAATTTTTAGAGTTAGTATGTGGCCCCGGTAAATTGAAATGCGCATTCAAATTCAACATATAGAGTATATGTTGATTTTAACGGAAACTGATCGAAACGATCAAATCAGCTTGCGATACATATCCCATTGTGTTCGGAATGGGGGTAATTAGCTTTGGACGACAGGCGGTGGGCCTCGTTTTGAGGTCGAAAATAAAAGTTGCTTTTTGGGAGATAATTATATAAAATAATTAAAATCTTTTTTTTATATATAGCCCCCCCGGTTATTTTCTTCAATCCCAAACCCGACACCCCAAATCAGAAATGGCGACGTCGATCGCCATCACCCTCACCGCACCGACAACCGCACCCACTGCCGGACCCGCCACCAACTGCGTCGAGCCTCCTCCCCCATCGCTCCCTCCCCTCGTCTCCTCGGTGAACCCGAATCCAAATCGAAGCCCCTCCTAGAAAACCCTAATCTAAGTTCACCGCCACCCACAGTCCGACCACTGCACCACCCCCTACCCCTCCTGACATCGACGGCGAACCTGATGGTGGCCCGGTCAACCACGGTGGTGGCGGAAAATGGAACGACAAATCGATGGTTTGGGTATGGTAATCTGCTGTTATTACAGAGGGAAAGGAAGCAAAAAGTAATGGTTTATTTTAAGTGTTATAACTTCGTTAGTTTTAGTTTAATTATTCCCAATTGTTTTCTTTTGAAATTTTCTATAAATTACATAAATAAAAATCTGGTTTTAATGATATGAAGTTATGATTTTTGTCAATATAAAAATTTGATTTTTATATATGTATTAAAATAGAAAAGATTGGATTTTTTAAATAGAAAAGATTAGATTTTTAAAATAGAAAAGATTAGATTTTTATATATTGAATAACAAAGTAAAAATTCGATTTTTATATATTGAATAGAGAAGTAAAAATTCGATTTTTATATATTGAATAGCAAAGTAAAAATTCGATTTTTATATATTGAATAGCGAGGTAAAAATTCGATTTTTATATATTGAATAGCGAAGTAAAAATTCGATTTTTCTATATTGAATAGCGAAGAAAAAATTCGATTTTTCTATATTGAATAGCGAAGTAAAAATATGATTTTTATGTATTGAATAGTAAAGTAAAAATTCGATTTTTACATATGTAGAGAATACGGGCAACGAAGATTACAAAAAGGCGAGAACGATGAAGATTTCTATAAATGAAGTGTCGTGAAGTTGGGATAGCTATTGGTGAGAATTTCTCACTCTTTAATTTCTTTTTCTAGTTATATATATATATATACTAGGATGCAGACGGTGTTTAGTAGCACCCGACACCATCGTCCACAGACCATGGACTTGTTTGTTTGGCTGTGTAGTTGGTTAGATTATTTGGGTTGAATTGAATTGTTTGGTGAAATGAAATTGATTTGATTGATGTGTGAATGGCGTGGGCCTTCACTAGACCGGGGATAAGGCTAGGCCTTGTCCCGTTTCTAGTATCGTGCCGTTATGCCGCCGAAATTTTCTAAAATATGTTAGAAAAATAAAAATATCATTTTTATTTTGTAAATGAACTGAATAAAAATTCATGTGTTAAAATAAAATATTTTATCGTTAAAAATATAATTTTTAACGTGAATGTGAATAAATAAATATTCATTTACAAACCGGACGGTTTGTTTATGTACACCTATTTGAAGGACATTGATTGGGACGATAAATTTTACACATCGTCCAACTGCACAAATAAAATCTGTGTTTGTTGATTTGAAACCCCACACGGGTGTTGGGATGAAATTTGAAGTTCACTCATCCTGATTGATTAAATATGTCGATCGATTGATTGACAGGCTGTCATAAGCGTTAGATATCTATATTTGATGCTTATACAGTGTAGTGCACTTTGGATGATGGTTGATTATTTATCATCGCTATTATATACATGTGTTGAATGGAATCCATATAATTAACTTTATATGGTAATTGATTGGGCCTCATTCCAATTTAGAAAATAAAGAATATTATAATATAAAGGTTCATGAGTTGACCGTACTCATCCGTTGAGATTAGTCATGTGTTGAACGAAATATTTTAACAATAAAATTTACATCTTTATCATATATGAAATTAGAAATTAACTGGAAAATTGATAAGATGAGTGGTCTCCTGGATATTGATCTGATGTTGGTTTCGGCCTTCGGGGTTAATATTTAGGGAATCGTTCTCTTACTAATTTACGGTTGGAGTCTGATTTTAAATCAAACGATAGATACCATAATTTTTATAAAATATATTAAATAACAAAAATAGTCACACGTGGACAGTACTCATTCGTTGAGATTAGTCGTATGTTGACAAAGATAAAGAGTCGTGAATTGAAAGAAATATAGATCCATTTGTTAAATATAAAGCCGTGTTGATTAGAGATGCGCTATTTTGACGTGAACGATATTTATATCGATTATATTCGTTTTTATAATCAAATAGAAATCGAAATTGAATAGAAAACGAATTTGAATTGAATTGAAAAGAAAACGAATTTGAATTGAATTGAAAAGAAAACGAATTTGAATTGAATTGAATATAAAATGAATTTGAATTGAATTGAATATAAAACGAATTTGAATTGAATTGAATATAAAACGAATTTGAATTGAATTGAATTTAAAACGAATTCGAATTGACGAAAAGAAAACCAATTTGAATTGAATTGAATATAAAACGAATTTGAATTGAATTGAATATAAAACGAATTTGAATTAAATTGAATTTAAAACGAATTCGAAATAACGAAAAGAAAACCAATTTGAATTGAATTGAATATAAAACGAATTTGAATTGAATTGAAAAGAAAACGAATTTGAATTGAATTGAAAAGAAAACGAATTTGAATTGAATTGAATATAAAACGAATTCGAAATGAATTGAAAAGAAAACGAATTTGAATTGAATTGAAAACGAATTGAAGTGAATTCAAATTGAATTGAAATTTGAATTGAATAGAGATGAATTTTAAAATGAATTTATATAGAATGAATTCAATTTTGATTTAAATGGAAATGGAGGTTGAAAATGTTTTTGAAACGAATTTAAAACTATTTATAAAATTCTTTTTAAATAGGAATCGACGAAATATATATTATATATATTATATATATAATATAATGGCCTGAATAGAACGCGCCGCGCCGCGGCAGTTCGTGAATTTCGACCATTGACTTCGAACGGACGTTACGGGAGATCCGACCGTCGGATTCTCCTAAAACCGGAACCGTTGGGTTCGTATTGAAAAGAGCTTTCTAACGAATATTAGAAATTTTAAATCTAACGGTTGGATTTGGAGATACGTCCAAATCAAATTTGGAAAAGGTCGCTGTAAGTGCAGTTCGATGGCCGTTGATGGAAATCGACTGTACGAGCCTTGATAAAATTATTAAAAATAGTAATAATTTGTGTAAAATCATAAGAAATGATTTGGGAAAAATTGGGATGAAGAACTCCATATTTGAAAAGATAAAAATAGATTTTTATCGAAATAAACTAGTTTTGAACAAAAATTAAAACCCATTTATTTTGAAATAAATAAATTGGATGTGAAATGGGTTGTAAATAGAATTGATTTGTGGGTTTATCGTGAAGGATGTTTTGAATGACACTTGTTCTTTAACCCGATAATAAATAGAATGTGATTTGTGTTTATCGTGAACTGTGTTTTAAATAACATTAGTTCTTTAACCCAGTAAAGGGAGTTTTAATGAATCTGCAATTAGATTGAAATGTGAATTGATAATTTAAATTATCAAATTTGGAAAATGAGCGAGAATGG